>JAENRT010000079.1:22949-40911 GCA_032173475.1 Amanita phalloides
CATGCCAAAAGATTGCCTTCACCCATTCCTTGAGCTTTTTCCGAACAAATGGTATAGCTGTGACCAGTGCCTGCCTGCACTTTCAATCACACAGACATATTCTTGTCGTAATGCCTTTTGTGACAGAAACCTTCATGGTAGTAGTCCCTGAACAGTCAAGGAGTCTTATCTGTTGTGATTGTCAAAGTGCATTCCTGCAGAGCTGCTCTTGTCACACAACCAGAGTGTGGACAGGAGGTCAGCAGGCAGATGAGGGACCCTGTCACACTGGGAAGCAGTGATGATGGTAAAGAATAATTTTGAAATAGTTGTTGACATTGTGGTGTATGATGAGCAAGGCGTGTTTGATGCTGTTGTGGATGATTGATGGAGGATGTGGTAATAGAGACTAAGATTATGTTATGAGCTCATGCCCAACAACACTAACCCACTGTCCTAGAGGACACAGACCCACAGCCTTGTTGAGCAGGGAGAGAAGGCGGAGGGGAAAGGTATATTGGCTGTATAGACAGAGTCCTACATGCGATAAGAGAAACCATCTTAAGTTCTGGGGGAGACTCAAGCTACTTGCACTACTTATATACTACTCTACCAAGACCCTTGCCACACCTAGTCCCACTGGCACTCCTACAGCATTCATGCTCCTTCTGGTCCTATATGAGCGCTGCCTCCGCGCTGTCACTGTTGCTATGCATCTGGGCGCAGCCACTGTACACCATCTTCTGGGACCAGTCGGGTTGCCCTAGACCTTGTAACCATAAAGGGCTATATCCTTAAGGCCTCCTTGTCTCCATAGGCTGTGCTGCAATCCCATATGACCTATGCACTGCACTAGCTGCTTCCCGATATGTGATGGCATGATCCCTGATTGCACGATGCCGACGTCGATCAATTGATGCCATCAAGGCGCGATCCTCTGGCTAATCCAGCTGTCCTTCCAGTATAGTTATGGCCACCTTGTATGGCCATCGTCTTGTCCCATGGGTAGGCGCTCCCATGCGCTAACCCACACAAAGTGTTCCAGGCTCCCTTCTAAGGCTCCTGGGCCAATATAAAGACTGTGATAGTGTCCCAGACCACTGATAGATTAGATTGAAAATGTGATGCCGATTTTTGTTGATCATAACACATTCCATCTTCCTGAAGATATGTATGTGATGCCAATTGGTTCACACTGCCAAGAGTGTTCTTGTGAACTTTGGATCATACCACTCAGCACTCTCACCAGTGTGCTCAGTTGCATTGACATACCTATATCAGGGAAAGATGGAATGAAGCAGAGAAAACTGCAGCTGTATGTGGTGAAGGCAAGACAACAATGTTAGGCTCAGACCACCCAGAACACTCTCACCAGCATGCACATTGCATTGGACAACACCTCTCAGGGAACATGGAAAAGCAGCAGACACTGCTGTTGATGTGATGAAGCACAAAAAAGCAAAGCAAGGATCAGACCACCCAAATATTCTTTTCCAGCATGCCACAATTTGGCATCAACATACAGGTGTCAGGGAAGATTGGATGAAGCAGAGAATTGCAGTTGGATGTGGTGAAGGCAAACAAAAGCCAAAACTTGACCAGACACCCAACCAGCATGAAACCAATTGCATCAATATACAAAACTCAGGGAAGGTTGGAATGAAGCAGAGATACAGCTGCTAAATGTGGGTGAATGCAAGAAAGCAAAGCTTGGATCAGACCACCCAAGCACTCTTATCAGCATGGCCAATTAGCATTTACATACATACATGGATCAGAGTAAGATGGAATAAGGCAGAGTTTTGCTTCACGTTGCTGTTCAAGTCAATGGACCAAGTCCTGGGAGTTCAGCATCACAATGACAGTTCCATAGCAAGAAATGGTTGAATGAGCTGCAGCAGATGTAGACTCTGGCATCAGCCAAGCCCAGCAGGTAGGGGCAAGTATAGGACAGTCTTCTTAAAAGATGGCCTGACAATGTTCCATAGATGAGTCAGAACAAGTGAGGGCATGAGTATTGAAGGGTTGAATAGTGTGTCTATGTTCATCATGTGTTTGAAAATACATATGAGATGTTTGTCTTTCTGATGACTACTGTAATTGAATCCAGCCATCAGATATGGAATGTCATGACTCCTGACATTACCTAATTTTATTCAAACCAGAGAGGCAAACACTTCCATGGTGATTACAAAAATTATTGCTGTTGTGAAGTGGCATCACTGTGTCAGTTAAGAGCTGCACTGATTATTTCATTATTAAGGCATACAAGACAACATTATATGCTATGCATACATACATACCTGTAATATAGAACATAACTTAGCAAGGTGAATGAAGTTTACAGGTGGAATATTGCGAAATTGCTCGAGTTTTTAAGACTTGGGTTCTTCGCTCTTCTTGCGGTCGGGGTGGTTTGCGTGGTTTACCTCTGTTGCTCCGACACCTCGCCTGCGATTCCTGCCCCTCCAAGTAGTCTGCCAAAGGCGTTGAGCTGGAGCGTCAGCTTCTCCCTCCTCTTGCTTTTCCTCTCTGCTGCTTGCTGGACCTTGGCTCTTCTGCAAGAGCCCGAGACACCGCCGCCACTTCCAACCTGACTCTCTCCTCCTCGGCTGCCCACCACCTCAGAAATCCTTCCTCCTGCCTGTCTAGCTTCTTCCTTGCTTTGTATGTCTCGCAAAGACCTCTTGTCCTTCGCTGGCACCGTTAGTAGCCTGCTCCAACTTCCAACTGCTGAATGGCGGACGACGAGATGCTCGTGACATCGACGCATGAATTGGTGGCGATGTGGGCGATGACTGGCTCTATACTGTGGAAGCGATCCACGCTTTTCCACTATCAGATTCAATTCAACATGCGTATTTCGAATAGGAATATCGAATGTAACTTACGATGCTCGACGGATGGAGGGTATATCAGATGATGTTGACGTCTTGGATGGTCTGTCTTGTGTGGGGTAATAATAGGACCTTAGTCCTGATGAATCTGCTCGCTCGTTTCGGTTTGAGAACGGTGGGAAGGGCTGGTAGGCGCCTTAGGAGCAAGCTGTATTCGCTACTCAGATAACTGCTTCACTCCGAGATAGTCAAATAAAACTTTCACGCGAGAGTCGAATGCGGCAGGTGGGGAGCGGGCGGAGTCACTTCTTGGCGTCGACATCGTGGGTAGAGCAATCCGATATTCTCCATCGCGGCACTAGACGTGCGGTTGGAGAGAGGATGAGGAGATGGCGTTAGTAGCTATCTGTCCTACTCGCCGTTTGGGCGAACCTGGATTGGTCTCTTGGCAGAAACGATGTTTTTTTCCGGGGGGCCGGGCCCTCTTTCCCGCCATCAAGAGACTCATATAACACTGTAAAATATGCTCCTTAGTGCTGCATAACTCAATAAAACCTATTCAACTCACGCGGGCCAGAACGGGGTTTCCAAAACGCCACTTTTTTTGAGGGTCCTGGTGAGTGATCTCCATAACGATGGACCATTCGCCATGTCTTCAATGAAAATATCTCTCCCAGAGGGCGTCGGCGGGCATAGCACGGGAAGGTGTGGAAACCCCACTCATCGGCCTCCATGAGAGCCGCTGAAAAGAACAACTTGACCGGCTGGAGCAAATTGACACTTCGTCTTCCTGTCTATTCAGCCGTAGGATAGGTTAGGGAAATCTTGCATGCCAGACACTCTGCATATTTCTGCATCAGGTGTATCAAAACAAAGCATTTGAGCGTGACCTAACGGGGACTTCTCGGGCTTGCTTCTTCCGAGCAAACACGGCGAGCTGTTTGACCAGCTCTATGTGGGACATCCGTCCAACATTCGCTGCTCGAGCAGCGTCTCGAGATTAACACACATGTCATTGAAGACGCTCACGATGAGTTGTTGGCATTGAAGTGGGTAGGTCATTAGGATATAGCAGCATATCTGGATGTGTGACATGTTCTAAGTATGACGATGAGCATACGAGACAGGCGATCAAGCAATGCTCCGTCTGTTTTGTGTCAATGATAAGCTGAACGACTGGACGCGAAACTCACACGAAGCACTCATAACCGAAAACAGAACTTAAAACATATTTACGGAGTTTGATGAAATCTAATCATTACTGTCAGAAAGAGAATGTGAGCAATGAACAGCTCTACCCCTAGCCTCAGAAAGGCACTCGTCTCTCTCACTTAAAACATAAAACTTAACACATAATACAATCACTGCACCCAGATGTGCGCATATTCACCGTCAACCACGCGTTGTCACTCCACCATGTTCACGTCCCTCTTCTTCACCAAGAAGCTCGCGAAAAGGTCTGCCTCGGCACGCAGGAGCACTATGCAACCAGACCTCACGGATCGCAAGTTCAGTAACACGTCTGGTGCCAATGCGGCCACAATACTTTCCAACTTGAACGAATTCCAGCCACCGTCATCAGGTTGCGCGTCTATCCACAACTTGTCCATACTCTTAGCCAGAGACGATGCTGGGATCCGCTTTAGCCACGGCTCCAACGCTTTGCGCTTAGCATGGCAGCTCAAGAATCCTCGCGATCACGTTGCAGCTCCGTCCTGATCTTGATCAGCTTGACCTTTGACCAATGCATATTCGTCTCGTAGCTCCATCTTGACGCGAGGATCCACGCCGCCAAAAAGCTCATCAGAATAGAGGTACGTGAGCAGGATAAGAATGGTAAAGCGATTGGACAGCGCTGATGTCATCAGCTTTCCACAGGTGGATATGGATTGGATTAAGGCCGTGAAGATACGGCACCGCCATCTGCTTCCCTTGTTTAGCGACAAAACGAATAGTGATGTTTCGTCGTCTCGTCTTGACCACCTTCTTTCCTTCCAACACGGAACGAAGAACGGGCGACCGACGCTGCAAGGATAACCTATGTGGCAGGGAAATGCTGCCTTCAGATTGGGCTAACCAATAGTCTGCGTCGAACGGAGCCCTGTTTGTCTCTAGGGTATTCTTCTCTTCTTTCCTTCTTTCTCTTGACGAAGAGCACCTCGCAGAGCGACGAAGCTGAATGACTGTCCTTCACATCGCCATGTCTCCGTCGTCAGGGTCAGCGAGGCAGGCAACGGACACATAATGGTCGTTTCTCGGAGCCACCTTCAGCCGCAATCCGTACCTCCGCCTTCTTCGCCTCCTCCTGGTCTTCGTACAATACACTGGCCCAAACGGCATGACTCTTTCAAACTCCGCAATCACATATCCCCACAATCTCGATCGGGGCATGTATCTTAAATCACCTTCACACACGCAACAAACGACTCACTGTCAAGCACTAAGCACAAATCTACTGAGGCGTAATAATCTGTGCGTTATCGACAAGACAAGCATCACAGTCTGAAGTTGGACATCCGATCTACTTTTGTAGTCTTCGCTGAGTATACCGAGCCTCTGAGCGCGGACATCTAGTGACATTCCGCTCATCAATGACCTCTGATCTCTGCAATAGTTGCGGAAACTTATATGAGAGCATGGACACAGTATATATTATGCCGCCTCACCTCCTCCGACTGCCCCCCTGCCACCTCTGTCTCGAGCCATATATTAATACGTCACTTGGTTAAGGGGCGGGCGATTATCGCAGAGTGAATGGAACGATGAAAGCTCGGATTTTGGGTGAGGAGGTGCCCCAAGCGCAGGTTACATACCTGGCTCTGACACTTATGACGAAAGGTATCCGTACATAAGTAAACCTGGCGCCAGATTGCGAGTGCAAGCACAAAGAGCTCAGAGCGCACTCTCCAGTCAAGTGGTGCGGCCACCCCCATGAACGGAACGTCCTACTTCTGAAACCACGATTTCTATTTCTTATCTAGTAGTTATCTAGATCAGTATGCGCACATAGGAGTACTGAACGCATCCCTTGATCGGCCTCCCTCCTCATTCAGCGTGGTGCTGTAGTGTATCTAGCGCTATCCTCCACTGCAGGCCCTGTTGTGGCACCTCCCTCAGATGTCTGAACCGCATAGGTCTCTCATAGTCGTGCAAGGCATGCCTGGCAAGTGCTACCGCGCCCCCTAGCTAGCCGGGCGGAGCGACGCGAAACAATAAAACCTCTCCAACTCAACAAGACGATGGCCGCAAACTACCGTATCGGGCCCCGCAAACCCTAGAATGAAGCTTGGCTATACCATGCGAAATCCCGTGTTCGAGCGAGGCGGGAGGGGTTAGTAAGCTGATTCATTCGGCCGATAACCGGCGTCTGAGTCGAAACCGCTAGATCGAACAGAGGATCAAACTGTACGGCGTGCAAGCATGGCGCCATACGTACTTGATCTTGACCTTCTTTGTCATTCCAGCGCATATTAACGTCTCGTCGATGTTCAAAAGACAAAGCCATGGCCAGATGTCCTGCGACCATCGTCACAATACATCGAGCTGCCAAACTGAATTCGACGCAACGACAACGCCAAACATCGATCACCTTGTGGCCAGCTTGCGGCAACTTTCCTGGGCGCAATATCTGGGGTTGGGACGACCGCTCATGACCCTGGCCAAATTCGCAAATTCGAAGAAAAGGGGGATTTAGGTTGAGAACTCACCGAACTGCCCGAATTAGTTCCCCACGTGAATAGAATCTCCGCTGTCGTCCAACACGCCGATGCCATCTTGGAGGCCGCAATGCCCACCACCACTCCTTCCTCAACGCCATCCTGGACACGGCGAGGGTATGCTGAATCATATCGTCCCAAGACTCCTCTAACGCCCTTACCGTTACCGTCATTGTTTCCACCCACCGATAGGAAACCACCACCACCAAAGGCCGATTATACCAGGCCAGCCCCGTCCCCGAGGTGCCTAACGACATTTACCCGAGCCTGCAGTGAAACCGATCAAGCCCCAGGTGTTATATACCTCACCCGCCTTGGCTCAACGCAAGCGTGTGTCCTGGCCAACGGCCGCACCCGCCCACGATCCGCACGGCCGGCGAGAAGGCATTGAAGGCGAGAGAACGGAGAGGGCGTATTGCTGGCGTATGGTGATAGGCCGATGGCTCCGAGCCTGTTCGTTACGCAAACCCCTGTCAGTTATAAGTTAAGGTTCCAAGAAAGTGGAGAATACCGACAAGAAATAGCACAAAGATTCTGTGAATGCTGGAATTTGCGGATGTTACGAGAAGAAGAAAGTGTGAGAACTGACGAGATAACAAAAGTTGAAAATGGTAGAAATGTGCGAGAGCAAAAGAAGACCGATTACTGACCGACCCGCTGCTGCCGAATCCGCAGAGACGCAAGTTCCCTCCGCCGGTGCTTGTGTATTCCCATCGCCAGGCTCTGACGTGACCACACGGTATGCGAGTTTGGGACATCTAACTTGGCGGCCGTGATAGGCGAGAAATCTGTCTTGCAGCGTTGGGCCCGGTGGGGGGGAAAGAAATGGGTCCAGTCTTTTGCGTTGGGATAACGATCTGGTCTGCGTGGACCTGTTGTTTCGTCCGCGAATCCGAGAGTTGCATTCCATAGAATCGAAATGAGTTAATCTTTATGAAAAAGAGAGAACAAAGAATAGGACATTACGCGTTGGCTCCCCACATGAACAACAATGCATCCGGGTCACTAGGATCAGGATTCGTCCCCTCGACCGTCGAGTTGTACAAGTCAAAGGCTTGTATTACCTTCATTATCCTTGATACTTGTACCAAATATCAGGCGTTGGCAGCAAAAGCAGGCTATAGACGATAAGGCCAAACGCAACAAAGGTCCAGAGCAAGGAAGCAAGACTTACAACACAACCGGTAAATTCAGCAACATACATCGCGCGGTGCAGCGGTCGTATAATTGCTTTCCAGATCCTGCCAGATTCACATTGATTGAGCGGTGTGCATGAGCAACAGCGAATGTACTCGACACAATCTGGTAGCTGAACATGCGAGTGAAGCGCCGCTGCGGCCGTGCGGATCTCTCTCGTTACGTTGACGCTGCGGGTATCGTCCGCCGTGTTGGCGTTTAGGCGGCGAACCCCAGCCAGCAGCGCAGGCTGACGTGACCCTCTGAATCTTGGCGGTCCTCAGCTAACGGATCGTCCTGCTGCTGAGTGCCAAGGCGCTTCCACAGGGCGCGCCCGTATTAAAACAACAGCGTTGAAATACTGAAATCCCGGAGAAAGAATGCAGCATGGAGGAGGGACATTTACCGATGCCTCCAGTCGTTAGGTAGCAGGCCAGGCGGTGGCTAAATATAGAGCCCTGTGTAACTCGGGCCTCAATATGGACAGTTCCTCCAATAAACTCCTATGAAATTACCATTTCAATCCACATTCAAACGCCGTAAACAGTATCCACAATCTGAGTATCGTAAGTTTCCCATTAACGTCTGCGCCACTTTTCCGCGTTTGCTCTGAGGCCCCTCAACCTGCAGCTCCAAATTCCGATCTTCTCTCTCGCATCACGAAGTTTCGCCGTCAAACCTCCTGTTCTCTTCTTCTAGCTCCGGTACGCCGATACTTCTAGCTTCCTGATCGCTGAGCCTTGATCCTGCATCCTGATCCAGCCCCCCTGTCAAATAAGATTCCTTCTTTCTCAGCAGTCTGATGTGTGCCCGCGCCACCAAGGTCGCTGGACTGCGCACGTGCGACCAATCCCGGGGATCTCTCTCCATGTATCAAGGAGAACAGTCTCAGAATACCAATTACGTATCAGATCTAATGATCTGAGCATGAGGACATCTGAGTGAAGCCCCAGGCACCATGTCATTAGGTCAGTTGGTGGAATTAAATTGAACAAGCAAGTGTGGGTGCATTATTGACCACATTGCTCCATGTCTGTGTTGGGAAGCACAGATATTGAAGAAGAGTCGACAAAATCTCTACTTGAGATCCAGGATCTAGGTGACTCACTGTGATGACAACCTTGGCAACAATCTAGATAGGCGGAACCCCTTTTGGAAACTAGGTTATAACGAGATAACTTAGTGTTGGTCAGAAATAGAAATATGGGTGCAAGAGTGTGAGATAAAAATCACTCAGGCAATCACCATGGACCAACTCGACACACAACAATGGGATGCTCATGTCAGGGCTTACCATTCCCTGTGAAAGGACCAGGAGGAACAAAGGGATGTGATAGTGCATGGGATCTATGAATACCACCAAGGCAGTGATACCTCTCCTAAAGATATTTTTGGAATTACAAAAGCTGGAAGAAGAGATTGATTGCCAGTGGAGTGCCTGGAATTAATTGAAGATCCTGGGAAGGAAAGCGGATGCCAACTGCTTGAACAAATGGGTAGTTAATTCAACACACTCATTATGGAAGGATGGAGGCCACAAAGAACATCAACCAGGCGATAGTCAATCACAAGCACAGAGGCCAGCTGCAGTATCAAATGAGGCATACATCATACATCAGGGGAGATGACCCTGAATTAAAGAAATCATTGACAGGATCATGCGCAGATCAGGAGCACAATAATCTAGGATCAATGGAATGCTAGTGCCATCAGAAAAGACTGCAATAGGAATGATCTAGCCGAACAATTATCAGAACGGCAGGGATACATCTGAATGTGGGCACCCAATGTCATAAAGACCACAAAAGGAAACAGTCCCAGATTGTGGATTGTACAAGTGTCATAGGAGCACGACATTAAATAAAGTTCTGACTAGTTGCCTAAAGGAATATTAATCATGACCCAGTGAATGGATTATCAGGGTGACAAAGTAACAAAGGTCATTGGAGCGTGACATTAAATAAGGTCTCTACTCGATTAAGCAAAGAAGGTTCTAGATGGAATCCTTGATTAGGAATCAGGTCTATTGTACCAAGCAACGATCACCCAGTAAGGCACTGGGATATCAAAAGCGGTTATCTATGCCATCAACAAAGGACTAACAATGGACCTCCCCCCATCATTGACAACAGTACAAAAGTATCACATGGATCATTGTCACTTGCGTCTTTGGTGGAAATGTATTACTTTCAATCAACAGGACTGGCATACCCTTGTCAGACTATGTTCAGACTTGAGCTGGGCATCTCATAAAAAGGTCTAGCCATGGAAATGCAGGAGCCAGAAAGACCACTTGGGAATAGTGGACGCCAGGAAAAGGTCGCTAATGCAGGATCAACTGCATTGAAAAGATTAAATGATAAAGAAGGATATTTGAGGACCGATTAAAATACTTGGCACAAATAGGAGGACAGCTGGTTATTTAAATTGGCAAAACAAAGCTGGAAACTTAGAATGGGAGCGTAAACAATGCTCTCCTTGTATAATGTCATACCCCAATGATTAGATCAGAAGGATTACAGGAAAAAGGAGATGACATTCAACAAACCCAGTTAAAATCTAAAGGAGTACAGAAGAGTGGAAACCAACCACTGTATAAAAANTGCAAATTTGGCATACAAGAAGTTGAGTTTCTAGGAATGATCATCACACCTGGACACATACAAATGGACCCAGTAAAGCTTGCTGGAATTGCAGATTGGCCAACACCCACCACTGTCAAACAAGTACAATCTTTCCTTGGTTTTGGAAACTTCTATCATCAGTTCATTGGCAATTTCACCACAATTGCAAAACCCTTGACTGATTTAACAAAGAAAACCAAAGAATTTACATGGACCACAGAACAACAAACTGCTTTTGATACCCTCAAATCTCGCTTCACCTCTATGCCCATATTACAGATGCCAGACCCGTCTAAACCATTCATCTTGCAAACAGACACATCAAATAAGGCTATTGGAGCAGTATTAAAACAAGCTGACACAAATGGAGCACTTCATCCCTGCAGATTTATTTCACATGCCTTGACCCCTACAGAACAGAATTATCAAATTTACGACTGAGAGCTGTTAGCAATCATTAAAGGATTAACAACATGGAGACATCTTTTTCATGGATCGCCTCATACACTCACTGTCCACTGTGATCACAAGAATTTGTCACATTACCAAACTGCCCAAAGACTTACCCCTTGACAAGCATGATGGTCCTCATTTCTATCAGAGTTTGATCTAAGGATTGAGCATGTACCTGGGACAAAGATGTTCAAAGCTGATGCACTCTCCCGCCAGCCTGATCACATGGGAAATTCAGATCATCAGGATGACATAGTGGTTCTTCTCTCAGAGCACTTCATTAGGCTCATTAATGATAACTTGGCCAATACAATTAAGAAAGCAATGGCAACTGATGATTTTGGTCAAATTTTAGTTGAAGTAACTCAGACACATCATGCTCCACCAATCAAATCAAAACTGCAGGATTGGACACATGTCAATGGTATCATCTACTATCAAGGGAAGACCTATATACCCAATCAAACAGATCTTCACACTTCGCTAATTAAAGACACCCATGAAACACCTTCTTCTGGACACCCTGGCCAATTCAAAACATTAGAACTTCTGAAACGAGACTACTGGTGGCCAGGAATGGCTAGGCAGACAAGACAGTGGGTTGAGGGCTGTGCCCTGTGTCAACAAATGAAGGTCAATACCCACCCAAACACTCTTGTATTACATCCAATCCTGTCTAAATCCACTCGTCCTTTCCAACAAGTCACACTCAATTTCATCACAGATCTACCTATTTCAGATGGCTTTGACTCTATCCTGGTCATGGTGGACCATGGTCTTACAAAGGGGGTAATTTTCACACCCTGCAAGAAAACTATTGACACCCTCAGAACAGCAGACATCTATATTTCCGAAATTTTCAAATGATTCAGACTCCCTGATATCCTCATCTCTGACCGAGGTCCCCAGTTCACAGCAAAGGTCTTCCAGGAAATTTGTAAAGCATTGAGAATCAATCATAGGATGAGCACTGCATATCACCCTCAAACCAACAGAGAAACAGAATGAGTCAACCAGGAACTTGAAATATATCTCTGGATGTTCTGTACAAACAAACCCCATAAATGGAAATCATTCCTTCCCATTGCAGAATTCGCACACAATAACTGATATCACGATACTGTGAAAGCATCCCCATTTTGACTAATGTATGGAATGGATCCAATTTCTATTCCAACAGCTTCAATCAGAATGAATACTCCTGCTGCAGAGAATCACTTACAATCACTACAAAAAGCAAGACAAGAAGTGCTAGCAGCACATGAATTAGCTTGACAGATGGTTGCTGCTTTAAACAGAGACAAGTCAATTAAACTTGAAAAAGGTGACAAAGTCTGGCTTGACAACAGGAACCTGTGCATTCCATATGAATCAAGGAAACTAGCACTGAAATGAGAAGGACCCTTCATAATTGAACAAGTCATGGGACCAGTAATGTACAAACTCAAACTCCCAAAACAATGGTGAATTCACCCCATGTTTCATGCCTTGCTTCTCATGCCCTACAAGGAGACAGACATACATGGACCAAACTATGTGAAACCACCTCCTGATGTCATAAATGGACAAGAAGAATTTGAAGTAGAAGCAATTCTCACACACTGATGACATGGCACAGGGTATCATTACCTAGTGAAATGGAAGGGATATGGACCAAACGACAACTTGTGGGAACCTGAGCACAACCTAAGCAATGCTGCGGAAATCCTTCAACAATATAAGAAGAGAAGATGGTTGTAAAACACCTTTATGACATGATATTTCAACTGCACATACCTGAAGCAAACCCATCTCATAAATAAATGACATGCCACCCCCCATTCATGCTATGCTATCAATCAGAAGAACTGTGGGAATTTGCGTCATGTATTTTTCCTGGACCCACACTCTCATCATTCCCTTCAAAGACAACATTCTCATCCTAGAGGAGTGCCATCAGTCTGTTGTGTTGTGTGCATTAAACACAGACCCCAAACATCTACATACCCTAAGGAATGCCATCAATTAAATACTCCACCTGTCTGGTTAACCCTGATTCAAGGACAGAAGCATGATGAGATCTGGCAAATATTGAACACTACTACTACCATTAATAATTGGTTGAGTTATTGAAACTTCACAAGAAGTGAAAACAATGTCTTCAAGGCCAGATACCTCTTTTACTTGTTTCCTCGAAAGGTTGTCTTCAGTAATCCCCTGATCCCTAAACAAGATACCCTGAGATCCCTGTTCCTGGACCAGGAACTACTTCATATCCTTAACAAAGAACTGTCCCATGCTGTGATGGATGATAGATCGGATCAAGAGGACCCATGGGAAGACACCCTATTCTTGGACAACTGAATTCCCAGCATCCAACACCAAGACCAGAGTTACCACTATAAAAAGACACCCAATTCCAGCACAGCCCTAACAACCTCTCTACTACCATCAAAAATGTTGTCCTTTGTTGACCTCCTCTATGTCCTCACCATCGCCTTCCTTGCCAGCACCCATTGGTGCATAACCCTTCCCTCACCACCTACAAGGAAGACCACCCCTCAAGGTCTTTGTGACCACCACCACCACCATCATTGAGGACAAGGATCTCCATGTCCACCCCACCGAACTCGCTGCCCCCATCACCACCCATCACCCAGCTCACCCACCCTGTTGTCATCCAGCCCTGGAACACTGTGCTTGAAAATGTCAGCCAGTCCCTCACCCTCCTCATCCTCCAATATCATTTATTCACTGAGCCCCTCAATTACTACACCACCCTAATGCTCCACACCGACCCCCACCTCCTCTCTTACAACAAATGAGATGCTATGCTTGAACAAGCATGGCAGCTAAAAAGATCAATTGAAACCCTACAGTGGCAGGTCGAAATGGCAACCAAGGACATTGACAACATTGTCAAATGGCTGGAGTCTCAACAAGACCATGGATGGATATCCTCTAGCTGGTAGAAGTCAGTGACTTCTTGCATATGAAGGGGGTAATGTTACAATTGCAATGTAATCTTGTAGTGGACTATTCTTATTTTTACCTTTATTACTCATATCTACTGTTACGATTTCTTTATTTTTCTATTTCTTGATTACATAAGACGCAGCCACGGGAGGGTTATGTCAGCGATGATAGGATGGTTGAGTCATCAGGAGTTAGGAGGGAAAGGTCACATGATTGACTCATGGGGAACATGAGGTCAAAGGTATATAAGGAGTGGTTAGTAGGTAGTGCTCCTTAGCCTTATGATTGTTTCTGTCGTACACAGATCAACTATAGCTCTCTCTTTCTTTCCCTCTCAAACCTTGGGGTTTTGTTGGAACAACCTTCTAACATAATTGTAAGGCTTCATACCTCACCGTTTGACTCAATGACGAGGAGCACGATCTGCTCATCGATTGTCTCTTACTCTTTGGCGATAAATGGCTACTGTGTCAGAGAACGTCCTTGGCTGTAGAGGCAGCGTCAACGAGACCAGTAGTGCAGTGAATGAAAACTGTGGACTAGGTGATAAAACAGTCAGGAGGACCTTCATCTCTATGTGGTGTAGGTGCACCGAGCCTGATTGCTGTTGGTCAACAACGAAGAAAACTTGCTTGACGTGCCATGTATCAAGGAGAACAGTCTCAGAATACCAATAATGTATCAGTTCTTTGAACTGAGCATGAGGACATCTGAGTGAAGCCCCAGGCACCACGTCTTTCAAGTCAACCATTGGACCCCTTGATGACATCGTCTCATCTGAGATCATCACACGTACAGCCAAACGAACGGATAGCTGTCAGTAGTGCTGAGAGACTGAAGTTATCAAAGATTTTTGTTACAGAATGTTACATGCCTTTAACACGAGGCATTCCGCGGATTGTTACATCAGCAATCCAATCATAATCTTATCATCACACTTGGTCTATTTGTCACAATGGATCAAGTCTTCTGTTACATGTTGCCCTTCGCCAACATGACATTGGGGGAGATTGGAGTTGCCTTTGAGGCAGAATGGGCGCGAGGATGCGCGATTACAAAGAAAGTACAAAGGAAGGTTGCCGCTGTGGTGGACAGGCAACAACGTGATGCCCACATTAAGGCATATCACCATTGGCTCAAGGAGCAATGAAAAGAGAAATGACGACTGGAGTGAGAGGCTCAGCATGAGGTGGAACGACTTGAGGAGGCGTCGATTCGCGAGCAGGAGGAAGCATGGAAGGTGCTTATGAAGGAGAAGTGCAAGAAGCTGCTTCATAAACAGTGGCTTGAGGAAGCTGAATGCAAGGAGGCGTTAGACTACCAAACGTTGGTAGATCTACTTAACAACATGGAGNTACACAGATCAACTATAGCTCTCTCTTTCTTTCCCTCTCAAACCTTGGGGTTTTGTTGGAACAACCTTCTAACATAATTGTAAGGCTTCATACCTCACCGTTTGACTCAATGACGAGGAGCACGATCTGCTCATCGATTGTCTCTTACTCTTTGGCGATAAATGGCTACTGTGTCAGAGAACGTCCTTGGCTGTAGAGGCAGCGTCAACGAGACCAGTAGTGCAGTGAATGAAAACTGTGGACTAGGTGATAAAACAGTCAGGAGGACCTTCATCTCTATGTGGTGTAGGTGCACCGAGCCTGATTGCTGTTGGTCAACAACGAAGAAAACTTGCTTGACATGCCATGTATCAAGGAGAACAGTCTCAGAATACCAATAATGTATCAGTTCTTTGAACTGAGCATGAGGACATCTGAGTGAAGCCCCAGGCACCACGTCTTTCAAGTCAACCATTGGACCCCTTGATGACATCGTCTCATCTGAGATCATCACACGTACAGCCAAACGAACGGATAGCTGTCAGTAGTGCTGAGAGACTGAAGTTATCAAAGATTTTTGTTACAGAATGTTACATGCCTTTAACACGAGGCATTCCGCGGATTGTTACATCAGCAATCCAATCATAATCTTATCATCACACTTGGTCTATTTGTCACAATGGATCAAGTCTTCTGTTACATGTTGCCCTTCGCCAACATGACATTGGGGGAGATTGGAGTTGCCTTTGAGGCAGAATGGGCATGAGGATGCGTGATTACAAAGAAAGTACAAAGGAAGGTTGCCGCTGTGGTGGACAGGCAACAACGTGATGCCCACATTAAGGCATATCACCATTGGCTCAAGGAGCAATGAAAAGAGAAATGACGACTGGAGTGAGAGGCTCAGCATGAGGTGGAACGACTTGAGGAGGCGTCGATTCGCGAGCAGGAGGAAGCATGGAAGGTGCTTATGAAGGAGAAGTGCAAGAAGCTGCTTCATAAACAGTGGCTTGAGGAAGCTGAATGCAAGGAGGCGTTAGACTACCAAACGTTGGTAGATCTACTTAACAACATGGAGGCGGACTCTGTAATCCGAAAAGCATTGTTCGACATGCCATCAAACATTCAATTGTTAACACATGGATGGAACATCATCACGTTGAAACACGAGGGACTGGTTTTGTCCGCTGAAGAGCGGAATCTTTTAATGCATGCGCTTAATGGAAACATTATGAAGCCGCAGCAGTATGCCAGTTGGGAACGAACGAAGTCCGAGTCGGTCCGGTATTCACCTTATGAGAAAAAGAAGGTGTACACCATCTATAAAGCGGAACCCATTACTCCAAAAAACTACAAAGGATTGGGAGTGATGGGCAGCAGGACATTGAGCTTGGATTACTTTCTCCCTGCAGTAGGGGAAGAAACGATAGAGGAACAGATGAAACGGATCGCAGAATGGGCTGACGGAATAGAATCCAAGTTACCAGGCAAACCGGGTCACTATAGATGAATGGCAGCTGAACCATGGAGACAAAGGGGATACTGTTATATGTATCTCTTCGAGCCAAGATATTACAACAAATATAAATGGCCGAAATATCCTACCATGGAAGAAGTAATGTCATGGGCACCTATCTTGAGAAAGCAGGATGTCAGTTTTGCGATTCGTGATGGAGACTAGGACGGGGTTTACCATATCTATCCCAGTGATGAGATTCTACTGGAGGAAAATACTGCAGTACGAGTAGAAATGCCATATAAATGGGAGGACATTGATACATATGGGAAAAACTACTGGTGGAAGAAGATCACTCTTGGCGCAGCCAAGAATGACGAGGAAGTTGTATATCCAAGGTGAACTTATGCACAGGCAGTACAGTCCAACCACTTTCAGGGAGCTGGCAGACGAGTTACATGTCAGTTCATGACAAACTGGTTTGGAGAACCATCAGGCGATTGGTTCAACAAGGAGTTACAAGAAGAAATGCGAATGAGGCTGGAAATGGAACACCCACCCAGTTACATTGACATCACCAAATGGAATCAGCAGGTGCGACATGCTAGTCAAGCAGTGTTACCACCAAAAGGATTCACTGGGTCTGGACCGGAGACTCCGGGTCTATGTTATCTTTGCTTATTCAAACGACAGCACTGGTGGGCATTCGCATGGCCTTATAATCTGTCTTGGGGAGAAATAGCAGCATACGAGAAAGACATGAGAGATCCGGATGTCAGGGTAAAAGTAACCTTCAATCGGAGGGAGGTGAAATTCCACATTGAACGAGATGCATGGGGAAAGAGTGCAAAGGAGATTTTGGAGGAGTACAGAGGAGACAAATCGGTCCAACAGCATTACTCGGTTGGATTTAACATTACGGACACACTCATACAGGCATTGGTGGGACTTATCACCGTAGCAGTTGGGATATTCGGACATGCTGCAAACGCTACAGCATGGAATGCTCATACGGATGCGGAAAGAATGGAACAAGGAGCACAATTGGCCAACATAATAAATCAGGTCAATAACGCTTTACATCCACCACGTGATCCTGCACCTACTTTGAAAATGGAAATGCCAGAAGCATATGAAGGGGATCCAAAAGAAATTGCGGCATGGTTATGGACAATGGAAAACTATTTTGAATTGGTCCGAGTGATAAATCCAAAGCAAAGGATGATGATCACGTTGCAACAAGTAAGGAAAGGGATGGACAATCAGGCAGGAAATTGGTCAGCGGCAAAAACAACGGAGCAGGCGGAATTTGAAGCTGAAATAACATTACAAAATGCCATGCCAAATGTAATCGCATTGTTAGCCGAGTTGGGGAGACCATTACAATATGTGGAATGTCAAACAGGAGTTAGGAGACCAGATGGGACATGGG
>JAENRT010000079.1:42237-56471 GCA_032173475.1 Amanita phalloides
GAACAAACTGAGGACTCTTCGAGCCTTTAGTAATGTTCTTTGGGTTAACGAATTCACTGGCTACCTTTCAAACCATGATGAACGATCTGTTCCGGGAGGAACTGGCTGAGGGATGGGTGGTGATTTACATGGATGACATATTAGTGTTCTCACAATCAAAAGAGCAACATGAAAAACATGTAAATCGAATTTTGGGCAAAGCTGGAGAAGAATCAATTATCACTTAAATCTGAAAAATGTTACTTTGACAAAGCAGAAATTGAATTTTTAGGAATGATAATCACCAAGGATTCAGTACAAATGGATCCAGCAAAAGTAAAAGCCGTAAAAGATTGGCCTGAACCTAAGAACAAACGAGAAGTACAACAATTCTTGGGATTTGTCAACTTTTATCATCAGTTTGTGAAAGGATTTGCAAAGGAAGCAAAACCTTTAACAGAATTGACGGGAAAGAAAGATTGGGAATGGGGTCCTCGACAAGTGGAGGCTATGAGGAAACTAAAGGAAAGAATAGCAGAAGAGGCAGTATTAGCCATACCAGATGAAGGAGGGCAGTTTCAAATTGAGACTGATGCATCAGATTTTGCATTAGGATCAATATTGTCTCAACAACAGAATGGAATATGGAGACCAGTTGCATTTATTTCATGAGCTTTAAATGAAGCAGAAAGAAATTATGAAATCTATGATAAGGAGATGCTTGCAATCATGCACTCATTATATGAATGGTCTCAATATCTAAAAGGAGCAAAGGAGATAATCGAGATTTTAACTGATCATCAAAATTTGACATATTTCCGGAAACCACAAAACCTAAATCGTAGACAGGTGCGATGGGTTATGGATTTACAAGAATACAATTTTGTAATAAAACATAGGTCTGGCAAGTCGAATTCCAAGGCAGATCTGTTATCAAGACGAGCTGGATATGAAAAAGGAGAAAGGGATAATGAGGATGTAATATTGTTAAAAGAAGACTTGTTTATACGATGGGACAGAAGTGAGATAGGATTAGAACAAACTGGAAAAAGACATTAAAAAAGTAAACAAAAGACAATGGGACAAACAAGTAGAAAAAGGATTAAAAGAGAAAAAAGAGGGATTTGAATATGAAAAAGAACAGAATTTGGTAACATGGAAAGGAAGGATTTATGTACCCGTGGTAATACAACTAAGGGAGGAGGTAATCCAGATACATCATGATAGAGGACACCCAGGGATAGCCAAAACCTTAGAATTGATAACTCGAGGATATTGGTGGCTGAATATGGGAGAGGACATTAAGAAATACATTCAAGGATGTAGGACTTGTCAGACAGTTAAACCAGATAGGCAAAAACGAGTGGCTCCATTAAAACCACATGTGATACTGGACATTCCTTGGAAGCACATATCGGTAGATCTAATTGGACCCTTACCAGAATCAAAGGGATACAATGCGATCTTAACAGTGGTAGACCAATTTTCAAAAATGGCATATTTCCTACCCACCAATACAATGATAACATTGTTAGGGGTAGCCACTTTATACCGAGATCATATTTTCAAAAATCACAGAATACTGGAGAAGATCATCAGTGATTGGGGACCACAATTTGTATCTAAATTCACAAAGGAACTCTTTGGAATACTGGGGATTAGAGGCAATCCATCAACCACATTTCATCCACAAACAGATGGACAGATGGAAAGGGTTAATCAGATAGCAGAACAATTACTATCTACCTTCATCAATGAAAATCAGGATGATTGGAGTGACTGGTTAGCAATAGCTCAGTTCTGTTACAACAATTGGGAACACTCGGCAACAGGATATTCCCCTTTTTACATGAATTACGGCTGACACCCAAATAAGGGAACAAAAATTGATACAGGTCATATCACGGTTGAGGCAGTTACACAGTTTGCAGGACGACAAGCAGAGGTCTGGAATCAAGCTCAGAATGCTCTTAAGAAGGCACAAGAGGCGATGTCATTACAATATGACAAGAGGAAAAAGGCATCTATATTGTACAAAAAAGACGATCTAGTGTACATAAACACCAAACATTTGCCAACAGTTCGACCAACGAAAAAACTAGGCGAACAATTCTTAGGACCTTATAAAGTTCTCGAAAAAGTCGGATCATCTGCGTACCAAATTCTTATCCCTGCATCCTGGAAGGTATACAACATTTTTAATGAGTCACTATTAAAACCATATTACACACCTTCATTTCCAATACAAGCCAGCAAAAACGCAGGCCAGAAGAAGAAGCAGGAGAAAGAGAACACCACTGGCGATTATGAGGTGGAAAAAATACTTGATAGTCGAATCAACTGACAAGGACGTGGTCAGTTAGAATATTTGGTAAAATGGAGGAATTACCCACTCGAAGAAGCTTCGTGGGAACCGGCGCAGAATTGCAACCATGCCAAGAGGAGTGTCGATGATTTCCATTGACTCAATCTGGGAGCGCCAAGGAGACTCCATGGACGAGAACTATCGTTCACACCATATTTAAATTATACTCAACCACCAGTGTCTAAAAAATTGTACGGGTAGGAAGATGGAAAATTTGAATGCAAGTACCTGGAAAAACTGGAACGTAATTGGCAAAAATGGAAAGGAAATCGCTGAGAAGTGGAACAAATGGATCCTGATCGTGTGGAACCCGATCCTTGAAGAGGGGGTTATGTTACGATTTCTTTATTTTTCTATTTCTTGATTACATAAGACGCAGCCACAGGAGGGTTATGTCAGCGACGATAGGATGGTTGAGTCATCAGGAGTTAGGAGGGAAAGGTCACATGATTGACTCATGGGGAACATGAGGTCAAAGGTATATAAGGAGTGGTTAGTAGGTAGTGCTCCTTAGCCTTACGATTGTTTCTGTCATACACAGATCAACTATAGCTCTCTCTTTCTTTCCCTCTCAAACCTTGGGGTTTTGTTGGAATGACCTTCTAACATCTACTGTGCATGGACAGCCTCTTCCTTTTCATAACTACCTTCATATTTCCTTTCTCAGGTCATTACAGCCTCTCTTCCTTTTCCATCTCTATTGTTCTCTAAAAGTATATAAACCCTCATGTACTGTCCTTTTCTCTAGTTCCAATTTAATCAAATCTTGCCCTCATCATTCAGAATGATCTTGAACACTCCTCTCTTCATCATAGCACTCATTCTCTTCTTGACCTTCATCATCATCAGACTTAGCATCAGAACTCTTTGTCCAGTAGACTGGGAACAGACTGAGACTCTGTTTGTCACTGTTGACTTAGAATGAATCGCGCCAAGGACATCAATCTTAACACTCCCAGGGTTGTGGGTCAAGGTAGATAGGTGGTTGTAGGCCTGGTAAGGCAACCTTGTGATCTCCAACATAGTAGTAGTAAAGATTACAACTGCCATTTTGCCTGTGTAATGACCTGAGTGTGTTCATGACAAACTGAATACGATACAACTCACATATTCAACAAATAATTGATGTGGATGTCCACAATCCCAGTCCCAGACACTAATTCCACACACATGATCCCATTTCTCAGGTGTTCCTGTATCTTGCCATACACTCCTTTCAGGTGGTGTTGACCTGATATAACAACCTCAGTATTCTTGAGGTTGTCATAGCAATCATGTTGCCAACATGGCCACCAGGTGCTGGAATTGTTTGTCAAAAGTATACCTGGCCAGGCTTCTGCCTCTAGAAACCAAGGGGGCACATCAAACTAAGTAATCCATTTACATAGGTCCTTGAAATTAAATTTAATAGATGTACAATCTCATTGGTCTGGCCTCTAATAACCTGAACACTTACCAAACCCACTTGCAAGACTTGACCATAACACTTGTAAAACTCGGATTTTGGGTTAATGACCCAAACATTGTTGTTAATTTGTAGTGGGAGTGTGTTGGCCCACTGTGGACAGTAGTATGGCTCCAGCTGCCAAGATTTCACAAGGAACTGTCCTCAGATGTCAGTTTGAGTTACTCCTGTCAAAACATTGCAGACCTCTTGCTTCACACGATCCAATACAGTGACAAGATCAGCCTCCATGCACAAGACCAATCCTTCCTTGCTGAAGTGTGGCGAAGAGGATGCATACACCTTTACTGAGTGTCCAGCATCAAAAACCCATTGGACATTTCGAGCATTGATGGGAAGCTCATCACCCATGTCATCCTCGCACATGAGGACATCATCCTTCCTGGCTTCTACAACAACTGCCCACCCAAGGCAAGATTGAACAAGTACCTCAACTTTGTGCCCTGACTCCAATGGCGTGCCCATGCATTGCTCATATGATCTCCTCATAAAGATGGGAGAAGGGGTAGGGAAGTCCAATTGTTGTCTGCCTATGGCCAAGCCTTCCACAAATAGATCAAGTTTGTCAACAGTGGGCTTCAGGTATGCAACATCCAACACTGTGATATGTACTGTTGCCATCACAAAAGGCAAACAAAACTCCTCTTTGTGGTGCTTATCTACGAACCGAAAAACACCACCCACAATTTCCCGCAAAGGATACCAATGTGGCGGATTCCAGAATGTGTTAGGATTCCAGAGGTGCGCTTTTTCTAGGTTGGGCTTTTGGTGCCCAATGCAACCAGGGTGTACCAGTTGACATTCTCGACATATATCAGTTCAGTATTCACCCTCCACTGACTCATCAAACAGTGGCATGCCACAGCCAAGGTATGAGACAAATCTCGACCATAGGCCATTGCTCCGTGTTGTGCAATAATGCTCGATCACCAGCATATCTGCAAACAAGTGGTGCAATCTTCTTTTTGAGGAGCACTCCCTTCCATAGCCTGCACCAGTGAGGCAAGTCCACCAACACTTCCTGAGGCTGCTTAGATCCCCAATTTACCCACTCATGATGTTGTTCAGCCAGAATGGGCACAATGTCCAAAGGATGAGGAAATGTCAACAGATTGAGGCAAGCTTCATGGACAACTGTATGGGAGTTGGCCTCAATCAGGATCCATGAAGGCTTCATGGGTTTATATATAAATCCAATGGCCTTGTCAAGACACTCTTGGGCTTGAAGATGTTCACATAACAACCAGTAACATCAGGTTTCCTCACCTTCCTTCAGAAATAATTTGAGCAAGACAGGGGGAGAGATCATTCCTGCTCACTTTACACAGACCCTCCAAAGGGGATCGTCATTGCACATAAGTGAGGACCATGCTGCACCTCAGCTCAAGATATCATTGACATGGTGGTTTCTAAATCCATGTGGTACTCACACTACAAGAAGTTGTTTTCTAAGGCCTCCAACTACCCTGATATGCAAAAATGGTTGCAGAATGATCTGGACTCTCCTACTGATTCTGAAGTTTGGGGGGGGGGGGAGGACATCATATCAATTTCATGACTTAGCACAGTGGTATGAGCAGAGGGAAGGAAAAGGCAAGAATAATAAAGGGAAAAAGGGGAAGGAGGGGAAGAAGGATACTCCTGAGGAAGAAGAAGTCAAAGGAAAGAAATCAAAGAAGAAGAAGAATTAGTAAGGCTTGAAATGTATTATCATCTGAACTTGTTTTGAAATATGCAGTTTGTTTTTCATGCCCATTGTGTACTTGACACAGACTTGGTTGGGAGCTTTTGTCCTGCTTGCATTTATACCAAGAGTTGGAGCTCATTGTTTAGTGTCCTTGTCATACTATTGAGTTTGACAGAAAATGTGCAGCTTCTAAAGCTGCATAGATGCCAGCAAGTGAAGAAGTACAGAGAAGAGAGGTCCACAAATTCCAGTGCTTGGATCAGAGTCCTTGCAAGATCATTAAGACAAAAATTGGAGGAACCAGGTGATGCATTTTTGTTAAGGGAAGATGATATGGCATTTGGAATGCAAGAGCAAGTTACAATTGCATTGGCCATGAAGCTTGATAGAAAAACAAAGCCTGTGTCCCACAAGGCCATAGAGCCCATCCATGTCATATGTCCTGATGCTGTTGTATGCCAGACACAGAAATGTAATCCACAATCTTTGCTCCTGAACACCAAGCCAAGGGATATACCATATGTCACTCTGATCAAGGGTTTCAAAGCCTATGAAAAGGTCTCAGTTTTAGCAGGCTTTTGTGACACATGCAATACCATTTATTATGCAGACCATGAGAGGTCACCTACTGGCTTTCTGGACCAACCAGAAAGAACCTACCTTAACTCTGCAAAGTATGTCAAAATTGGACAAAGTTTGTGGGTTGACCAATCATTTACCTCTGCTGTCCTGAGTGGTGTATACAATTTCCATGCATCTACTTCAGCCTACACTGAATTCTGGAATGATGCATTCTGTGTCTCATAAAATCAAAATTTGGATGTGGGAAAGGTCAGCAGAAGACAAATATGGCAGGCATTTGTTCAAGAATCTATTAGAATAATTGGATCCTTGTCAAATCTGAACCTGACTATTAGAGGCAATCTGCCAATTGAGGAGGTGACAAAGGAAGCATACCATGTTTTGGGTGAAAATGGTATAATAAGAGCTGCAGATGGACATTCATGTAAAGAATGCACCCAGAAGCACAGGAGATCACAAATATTATCAGACAGTGAATCAGAAGATGGAGATGGGGATGTCAGATCACCTGTGAAGATGGTAGTGGTTGATGGAATTGTGATAGGGCATACAAGATGTGCATATGGAGACTGCACATCAGAGCTTTTAAATGCACATGGTGGAGTTTATTGTGCATTGCATGAAGATCTGTATGGTAGTCAGTGCCATGTCTCTCATTGCACAAGGCAGAAAGTAGATGGGGCATTAGCATGTCAAGGACACCAGGCAAAGTGGCAAAGGTTTATCAGAAACCACCAAACAAGGCAGTTAAGTGGGTATAGGAGAGCTGTTAGGCGTGCAGATGATACCTGGCCATGGATGACCCAGCAACCAAGGAATGAGCAGCCACATGACCAGGAAGTTGAAAACAATGATGGAGGCAAAGATCACTTCATACCTTCTAGAACTTATTGTGTGGAAACAATATGTGCTCCATGTGGAGTTGTTGTGGGCTGGGCTAAGTTTGCAAATGCTGAGTCACCTTCTAACATACTAGACTTCTTGGAGAAAGTGTTCCCAACAGAAGAGTCAAGGCCAGACTATATTTGCATTGATAAGGCCTGCCAAGTACTGAGAACCAGTATTACCAATGGTAGCTGGGACCAAACATGGAGTAAAACAAGTCGATTTATTGTGGATTCATACCACTACACAAACCACTCTGTTGATGATTATCTATGCCAAGTATGGTGCAATCCTACACCAAGGGATGGTTCAGCCCCAAATCTTGTAGTGACAGGCAGAGCAAGGGATGGCCAGTTATACAAGAAAGTGCATTCAACACACAGGCTTGTGAACAGCTGAATGCATGGTTGGGAGGTTTTGATTCAATCCTCAGAAGGATGACTGCTGGGAACTTTCATTGGTTTTTGCATACAATGCTAACATATCATACAATCCATGTTTGCAGCAAGATAGCAAAGGCTAATAGTCCAGTGTCTGACAGTAGTAGTGAAAGTAATGACTTGTAGAAGCTATATTTGTATCATATTAGAGTAGAATGTGTGGATGGTCTAATCCAAGCTTTGCTTTCTGAGCTTCCACAATGCCTCTCTGTACTATATGGCTTGAAACTCATTCAGATATATCAATGAAACAATGCAAAACATGTTTCCTAACATTTCAAAAGATTTGGATTTTTTCATCAGAGTCTTACAGGAGTATTATAGGACTCCAATAGGAGTTATTGGAGTCCCATAGGAGTCCTATAGGAGTAATCGGAGTCTTATCAGACTGGGGAGTGTAAAGTAGTGCTTATTTGGTCAATATCTCATAATGTAACAATTCAATTTACATAATTTACCTTTTGCTGGAAAGCCCAGGTTTGCATCTACCTAGTATTAATAAATTTATATTTTTATACAATGTACTTATGTACAGTGACTCAAAAAACTGTCCCAATGTTTCGCACTTTCTGATTGTTTGTTGTATAGCATCACGTCGAGACCAAACAGAGCCAAAGCGCTGGTGTACATAAGAAAGGGTTAGATAATGGCTACATGCCAAATTAGGAATTATGTAATTTGATGGAGTATCTATGGAGATATAGTCAATTCAGTTTGATAACTCATTGGGACAGTTATTTGAGTGGGTATCAGAAATATCAGAATCTGATGGTGGCTGGTTCCTGTGGCATGAGAAATTCACAGATGGTTATCAGGATGATTGTACCTTAGATGGTTCCTGAATTCATGTATTTAAAGGGCCAGCATTTCACAGAGTTCCCCAATCTAACATGCATCCCATCTCCTCTGCTCAGAAGGAAAACATTCCTTCCCTTGCTCTAATGGGTTTCTCCACTCATCACATTGCCTCAAACTTGGTGTTGGAAGGTCCATCTCAGAGTTCTTCAGGAGCTTCAACCCTAGTTGACAACTTTCTTCTGGGGGCTGTCCTTCAAGCTCTCCTCCACTGATAAACAATCTGTCCTTACCCAAATCACCACTGGAAAGGCTGCCAATGCTGTCCAGGTCACAGACACATTAACACCATCATCTCCCATCCAGTCTGCCACAAACAGTCAGAAATGTGCTCAAGCAGCACTCATTCAAGGCTGTAACAAAGAAGAAAAAGCCATTGCTACTGCAGTGCACAGGAAGAGATGGTTGGCTTTTGCTCTGAAGCACAAGGAGTGGACTGTGGAGGACTGGAAGAGGGTAATTTGGTCAGATGAGACCAAAATAAACAGGATATTGGGTCAGATAGGAAGCAATGGGTATGGAAGAAAGCAGGGGATGGGTGATGAGAGGGAGGGTACAAGGAACAGTGAATTTGAGGTGGGAACATCATGTATGGGCTGTATGGGTTGGAATGGTGTGGGGGAACTTTGCTGAGGTTGAGGGGAGGATGGATGCTGACAGTATGTGGACATTTTGGACAACCACTTACTTCCAGCATAGAGGAATCTGGGATCATTGGGGGGGTGCATTTTTCAGGCAAGACAATGACCCAAACACACCTCCAAAAAAGCCAAGAAACTGGATGGAAGAGAACAATATCACTCTTCTGGAACTGGCCTGCACAGTCTCCACACCTTAATCCAATTGAACACCTCTGGCATCACATTAAATTGCAGCTGTGCAAGTATGAAGCACCAGCAAAAGGTGTTTGGGAGATTTGGGAGAGAGTGGCAGAGTGTGGAATGATATAGAGCCAGAGGTGTGTAGGGATTGAATTGAGAGCATGCTAGAAGATTGGAAGCAGTTTTAAGGCCAAGGGAGGCCAATACAAAGTACTGAATGTGTTTTCTGTATTTCTGATACCCACTCAAATAACTGTCCAATGAGCTATCAAACTGAATTGGCTATATCTCCATAGATACTGCATCAAATTACATAATTCCTGATTCGGCATGTAGCCATTACCTAACCCTTTCTTATATACACCAGTACTTTGGCTCTATTTGGTCTTGATGTGATGCTATACAACAAACAATCAGAAAGTGCGAAACATTGGGACAGTTTTGAGTCAATGTAGATATAAGGCAATGAAAACAAAGGCTTCAAACCAGCCTACTCACCCACTCATGCTCATGGCCAGCCAACTCACCTGCTTGTGGCCAGCCTAGTAACCCATTTGCTCACAAGCCTACTTCACTGATTTGCTCACCAACCTGTTGCCACTCACATTACTGCTGCTGCAACCTCACCACATCAGCAAACCTTGGGTTTCCCTACAGTGCCCACAGTGTTGCAGGACTGGCAGACAAGTCACAGACTTCAAGTAGAATGCTTGCAGACAGCTGCAGTGCCCACAGCACCCACAGTGAATCTGCAGTGACTTGGCAGTGAACTGGGAGAATGTTGGCAGATAGCTGCAGTGCCCACAGTACCCACAGTGCTGACAGTGAATCCACAGTGAATCTGCAGTGAATCTGCAGTGACTTGGCAGTGAATTGGCAGAATATTGGCAGATAGCTGCAGTGCCCACAGTGCTATACAGAACATATACCTTTCTTCCAGGCTCTGTGGGGTTCTGTGGGGTTCTGTGGGGTTCTGTGGGGTTCTGTGGGGTTCTGTGGGGTTCTGTATCAGAACTGCAGCTGTCTGCAAATGGCTAAACATGAATAACTTAGGAACCATTGGTTGGAACAGTTCCTACCAGTGACAAGAGTTGTGCGCCTTTATCCATACTACAACTATTGTCACTTACATGAGCCTGGATTTGTAGAATCTGACTCGGAAATTAGGTTTTAGTTGAGTGAAAGCGATTTCAAGACTAAGTCCACTGCAGAGGATATAGGATATTGAGTTCAATCCTGACAATGTGCAAGTTATTTATGATCATGTATTACTTTAATTTACTTATATAATATATAATTGATTGATGACATAATATGGAATATAATCTGCCACAGATTCCCAGTAGACTGTGGCAGTGCTGCACCACCTGACACTTGAAAATACTTGAAATTTCCTAAAAGGGAATTTTCCCACGGTTCAAGGTTGGTTCGAACTGGAACCGGACCAAACTGAACCTGAACCTTTGGTTCAGGTTTGGTTTGGGCAACTTCTAGTTGGTCCAGGTTCAGGTTTGTCCAAAAATGGCCCTGAACTGAACTGAACTGAACTTTGGGAGCCCTACTTGTGCCAAGACCCTACCCTGGCTTCCAGTCATGCAGCCACTACTCTACTACCCAACTCTGTAATGAGTGAAACTAAACATCCTCAATGCTTAAACACTGCAGGGGAGTTTTACTCAAGGCAGGGTGCTTACCTATGTGTCAGTACTGGGGCCCAGCTACAGCCAGCTTGAGCTGGCTATAGCTGGCTTTGAAAATTCAGCTCCAGCTTGGCTCCAAATTGGCTCAGCTAAGTTCAGAGCTGGCTCAGAGCTGAGCTGGTGGCAACACTAGGTCTTGGACCACTACTACAGTCTGTATACTGACCTGGGACCTTAGGAGGGAGCCTGGGGAAGGGCAGCT
The DNA here is from genome assembly GCA_032173475.1 of Amanita phalloides. Lineage (NCBI taxonomy): Eukaryota > Fungi > Basidiomycota > Agaricomycetes > Agaricales > Amanitaceae > Amanita > Amanita phalloides. The sequence goes on from JAENRT010000079.1 coordinate 53,219, forward strand.
GGATTAGGCAAGAGGATTGCACCCTTGATGGCACCACTGATCAACATTGGCATCAACACATCAGGAGGATCAGGGTTTCATGCCATCACACATCAGGCAGGACCAGTGGCAGCACATATGGTCATATGGAATTGCAGCACAGCCTATGGGGACAAGGAGGCCTTAAGGATATAGCCCCTTATGGTTACAAGGTCTAGAGCAACCCAGACTGGTTGAGGATCAGTGTTGGACAAGCCATGGGATATCCCTGAATCCACACAAACATGGACAGGCTATGGATAATGTGGATATGGATTTGGCTGCATATAGTAACTGCTATGGATCCCATCATAGATATGTATTTGAATGCCAGTATACTATTTTATGAGGTAGATTCAATAGCAACAGCAGGCTGGGATAAGTCAAGTGCTTTACACTCCCCCCCCCCTAAATGTTGGACTCTGAGCTCAATCTGAGCAATTTGCTTGGAGTCCTAGTAGCCTACTCAGACTCTGAGCATTTTTTTAATTTCCAAAAAATGGCTGACGCTCACAAAATTGCAACTCCTACTCTGAGTCAGTTAGTCCAGCCAAGCCAATCAAGCTGCTTGGATTAGCTAGTAAGGTCTAGGACTGGCCAACACTCAGACTGAGCTAGGACTCTGACTGGAGTACAAGTGGGTCACACAGTGTCACAATTTCACATGGTTTCAGAAAGTGAGAATCATTCACATGACCTATTACCAAAATGTAGAGGAGTGGATTTCATTCAGAATATAAAAACAAATATGCACAAACATAGTTTCATTGAGATAATTGCAAATACTATCATATTTTGTATTTGTTAGCACAGCCACTTGCACTCTGACACACCAAAGTATGATTTATGACATACTCTATTAATGAAAATTGTAGAGGGGTTAAATCTGATGATAGTGGTGGTATACAAACATCTGTAAACAAATACCATGCTAAGATATAAGCCATCCTTTCAGTCCTTTGTGTGACAATGCTGACATGGACACCAAAATCAGATTCATGACATGTTCTATTAATAGAAATTGTAGAGGCACCAAATTTACCCATATTGTAATATTCACAAAATGCAAACAACAAAATGTGCTGAGATATCAGTTATTTCTTAATTTTGTGTTGGCAATATACACATGGGGTAAGTCTGACCATGAATGGTAAACAAATATATGCAAATAATAATATAATAATATCAAGCAGGGAGGGTGATATAGGACATATTTGTGACAGAGCCCTAGGCTCTTGATTGTCATAGTCATAAACTATAAATGTAAGTGGAAAATTCCCTTTGTGCTGAGTCATAGTCAAGGTGAGTGACTAATTAATAGGCTCAAGCCAGACAAGACCTTTGATGTGTGCTGGAGTCCCAAAACAGTACAATGTGAGGACACAGGTTTGGACCATTGATCTCAGGTGCCATCAACCAGAAAAAGTTGGAGTCTTTGGTCTAACATCACTTGGTATGAGTGCTCAGAAGTAGATTGAAAAAATTGTTGACAATTGCCAATTTTGCATTGAATCATCACAAGACTAAACAAAGCCAACCAGATGGTTAATTTAAAGTCAGAGGTACATAGGAAATCAAGAATTATGTAATTTGAAGGTACTACCATGGAGATATAATCAATTCATGTATTTTGCTTGTTAGTCACATAGCATCACAATCAAAAACAAACACTTGCCAAAGTAAAAATGTATAAAATGAGCCCACAATTAGGGGTACATAGCAAATTAAGATTTATGTAATTTGAAGGTGTTACCATGGAGATATACTTAATTTAATATTATTGCTTGTTAGTAACATACCATCTGTTATGATGACGAGTTGTCGTCCAATCTAATCAATGATGTTATGCCACGAGGATTGTCTGAGACAATAACAATGAAGAGTCTGGCGAAATCTGATTGAGTAGACAGCGCTAAGTCTGACGAAGGAGACTCAGGCTTGAGATGTGTGAGGCAGATGAGAGCACTTGAACAACGACTTTGACAATCTCACCAGAACTAAGAGTTCCCAGAGATGTAACTTGTGTATTACAAGCTAAGTCGAACTTAAGGTTCGACCTACGACAAACTCTCATATTTATACATGAACCTACTGTCTGTAAAAGGTAATGAACGTGTTAGAGAATGATATCATAGCTATGAGATCATAATGCGTCATTAGTGATATCATATGACGTGTCATTGAGAAACAAACGATGGTTAGGCATATGTTCATAGATGAAAAGGGTCATCTTATGCTGCAGCGGTGACTTGCATAATATAGAAGAGAGAGGTGGATGCATAGATATGTCCAGAAGGAAGGTGCTGACATAAGAAAATGAAAATGTTTTGCATGGGTTGTAACACTAGCTCTCCTTTAGAGAACTTGTCCACAAGTACTAATCCAATATAATACAAAAATGAAAACAAGTCAAGGGCTTACTCAACATTATTAAATTCGGTTTCGGTCCACCAAGCTGGCTTTCCGAGGTGGAATTCTTCGTCATCACTATCTGGGTGATTTTGGTTATTAAACCAAGCATGGCGTTCATTGTCATTATCAAAGGTAACTGTTCCAGGGTGAGTTCCCTGTTGATATCCTTGGCGCGTTCAGCGGGTTGGTGCAATGGCGAGTAGAGGTGGGGGCACAAAGGGCGAGGCGGTTGCTGACATTCGGGGTGTGTTGATGGTCCAGGGGTTGATCTGGCATCAACAGTTCGATTACTAATGGGTCTGGGGAGGAATTGCTCGCTAGGGACGTGTTGTGATGTCAGTGTCCTCGAGAGTTGCAGATCATGCATTGAGGGCGGCGTGGTTGTTTTCATGGTGCCTGTGGTGTTGCGGGCGGGTTTCCTCTCTGTCTAGGCGGAGTAATGGGGTTGACTGATGTGACGATGATCGGGGGATTAATGGGTATAGCAGAGGATGTGGATCCTTCTGGTTGTCTTGTTGCAAGAGGGGTCCTTGTCAAAGCGGCACAGTAGAATCAAGTTCAGTGAGAGTCTGAACTACTACTTGCATTTCATTTCCATTGAGGATAGTGCGTGGCGTGGCAATCGGTCTGGGTGGGAATTTATCGTTGACTAAACTGGAGGTGGCCAGGGTCTTGTTTTTTGCTTCTTCAATTTGTCCAAGGATGTCGCCGATCTGATCTTGAATTTCATCTGAGATGTTGATGATCTCATGTCAGTTAGGAACGCAGTAAATAGGGTTGAACCAGGAATTGATCTTGATCAAATTCCTGACATCATTGATTT
>JAENRT010000079.1:56681-70507 GCA_032173475.1 Amanita phalloides
GTTTGAATACTTCTTTGATGTATAGCGTTGCTGTTTGTTCGGCGGTAATTGTTTTATGGCAAGGTGATAGAACTACCCCCTTTGTAAGGCCTTGATCGACCATGACAAGAATAGAATCATAACCATCTAAAAGGGCAAGTTGGTGATGAAATCCATAGTTATCTGTTGAAAAGGCTGTTGGGCGTGGGAAATGATAGGTGTCAAAGGTGCGGTGGTGGGATGAGTATTTGGTTTCATCTGTTGGCATGTGCCACAGCCATCTGTATATTTCTTTAATAACACTGTCATTCCAGGCCACCAATACCGTGCTTTTAATAGAGCAAGCATTTTAAAGAAGCCAGGGTGTCCTGCACTTGGCGATTCATGGTATTCTTTGATGATGTCACGTCGAAGATCGAGATTGTCAGGCACATAGGTGATGTCTTTGTATAATAATAGATCTCCTTCAAATTTCCAGTCGGAGATATTGCTCCTAAATGGAGGTGGGGTATTTTTGGCAAGGCACTGTTTGATGTTGTTAACAAACATGTCAGTGGTGTTGCTATTAATAATCCTTTCACGAAGATCTAGTGAGAGCGATTGGATGAACATAGTGTCTGGGAGCATAGTGACTTTCTCGTCATCTTCTTCTCCTGCAGCGTGATCAGGGCAGTGGGATAGGGCATTGGCTTGTGTCAGTTTTGCACCAGGTACATGTATTAGTTCGAGATTATATCTTGATAGATTATTCCACCAATGAGCTTGTCTTGCTGTCAAGCGTTGGGGAGCACGGTAATAGGTTAAGTTTTTATGATCACATCGAACGATAATGGTATGGGGTGCTCCAAGGAGGAGGTATCTCCATTCTTCGAGTGTGTGAATAATAGCATAGAGTTCTCTGTCATAGATTTGCCAATTGTGTTCTGTTGGAGTTAACACGTGAGAGAGGTATCCACATGGGTGTAATTGTCCATTGCTATCTGCTTGGAGTAGGGTAGCACCTATAGCCCATTTGGAAGTGTCAGTTTCCAAAATAAATGGTTTGGTTGCATCTGGCATAGCTAAGACAGGGGTGGTCATAAATTGTTCTTTTAGGAGGTCGAATGACACTTGGCATTCTGCTGACCAGTCCCAAATTTTGTTCTTTTTCGTTAAATCATGCAAGGGTTTTGTGAGGTGTGCGAAATGAGCAATAAAACAGTGGTAATAATTGCCAAAACCTAAAAATGAGCATACTTGTTTAACCGTAGTAGGAATGGGCCAATCCCTAATTCCAGCTAATTTGATCAGATCCATTTTGACTGTATTGTGGGATACAATCATGCCAAGGAATTCCACTTCTTCCTGGGCGAATTTACATTTTTCCAATTTTAGAAAAAGATTGTGGTGTTGTAGGCATTCCAGAACACGTTTAGTTTGTGACTCGAGTTCTTCTTTTGTGCTTGCACAAATCAGGATGTCATCCATGTAGATGACCAACCATCCTTCGTCAATCATGTCTCTGAAATAATTGTCCATCATTGCTTGAAACATTGCTGGCAAGTTTCGGAGTCCAAAGAACATTACTGTTGGTTCAAACAATCCTCTATTGGTGATGAAAGCAGCTTTCCATTCATTGCCTTCTTTGATCCGAACATTGTTATATCCCCCATCTGAGATCGAGCTTTGTAAAGTAGCGTGCTCCTTTAAGCTTGATCATGAGATCGGAGATCAGGGGTAAAGGATATGAATTTGGTTTAGTCCATTCGTTTAGGTACCAATAATCTTGACACGGTCTTAGGGCTTTACCATCCTTTTTAGGAACAAAGAAGAAGGGCGATGCTTGTGGCGATTTTGATTGTTTGATATATCCTTTTGCAAGTTGTTCTTTAATCCATTCATCTAGCGAATTCTGTTCCAATGGGGACAGATTGTAGATCTTTGATTTACGAGGGACAAATCCTTCTTTTATTTCAATGGCATGATCCCATGGTCTTGTCTCGGGAAAACGTTCTGAGGCTTCTTTTTCGAATACAGAATTCCATTCTGAGTACTCAAGAGGTACCTTTATGTCCTCAGCAAAGCACAGGGCTTTGGTAAGGCTCAAGTTTATTATAACACAAGGTTACATACATAGATACTAATAAAAGCAAATTGGAGCAGAAATCATACTGCGCACGAAGACCAAATAGCCAAAATACTATACGAGTTTGTTTGAAAAGTGAATTTATATAATTTTTTTTAGTAAGTAGAAACGTCGAATTTAAGAAACATGACGTGTTCAAGTGAAAAGGACAGAAGATGATTGAAACAATTGAGAGTAACCGATCGAACGAAATCTTCGTAAGAGACTACAAAGGTTTCGGTTGCCTTTGGCATGCCTTTGTGCCTGGGGGTGAATTTGTGATCCTAGCTTCCGAAATTGATTCCTCAGCACATACAGTGAAGCTACCCTCTGTCTGGGCGACAGTCCACTGTGTGACAATTGTTTACGGTGATGATTGCATACGTAACGGACATTTCTTATTTCTAACTCATATCTAACTGCGCATGGACAGCCTCTTCTTTTCTAACTACCTTCATATTTCTTTCTCAGGTTTTTACACCTCTCTTTTTCCTTTTTTCTCATTGTTCTAAAAATATTATAACCCTCATGTATCGTCCTTTCTCTAGTTCCAATTTATCAATCTTGCCCTCATCAGTTTTGACGATCTTGCCTCCTCTTCCCATCTGCACTCAATCCTCTTCTGTCCTTCAATCCATCATCAGACTCTAGACATCAGAAACTCTTGTCCAGTAGACTGGGAAAGACCGAGACTCTGTTTGTCACTGTGACTTAGAAGAATCGGCCGAGGACAATCAATCTTAACAGCATCGTGTACTGTTTGACTAGAGCGTCATCATATTCTGCCACATCTCTAGATCCATCTGGACCCAAAGACTCCGTATTCATGCGCAGATAACTGTCTTTTTTCGGAATTAACGGAAAATTCCAGAGTTTTCTCGCGCCAAATCTATTATTGGTTTATGCTCTCCGAGCCAAGGCAGCCCCAAGATAAGGTTTCTGATCTCCTAATGACGTCACCCAGAACCAGTGTGTCATTACTTTGTTGTTTTATGTTGAAGGTGACCAGACACCTTTCCTGTGATCTCTCCTGCTTCTTTTCTGATCCATCAACATTCCTGACTTTGATGGATTGTCCTGAGTGGTACACACTTCCCATTTATGGGCAATGGATGCGTCAATAGAACAGGCCTTCTGCTCCGCAGTCAACCAAGGGTGATTCAAGTGGGGTTTATCGGACTGCGATGGATATAGGGATGGAATCTTCTATTGTTCAAAAGATTTTACTGTTACAACTGCAATATAGTAGAATCCGAGGGAATAGGATCAACATCCACTGTTGTGTGACCCTTGGTTAAAAAATCCTGTTCAGCTAGCAGATTGAGATGATCTTTCTGGAGACAAATGCCGCCAATCAAGACTCTGATGGCCATCATTGTGGGTGTCCTCAATTGGGTGTCTTCTAAACTCTTCTTCGTTCCCTCAGCTCGTCACCCTCCAGTTTCTGTGGAGGCAGCTCTGATGTGACAGTTGGGGTTTGTGGACTCTTTACTCCTTTCTTAAATCGTTCCTTTCGGTTCCCTTTGTGTGGCTTCCTCAATGGGCATTTTGCGATTGATGACCCCCTTTGTGACAATATGAACACAATCCTTCTTTGAACGTGTCGTTCTCTTTCTTCTTTTGAAAGAGCAGTGATAATAACCGCGTCAACATCCATGGCATCTGGATCTCTGTGTCTGGGTGAAGGTCTTCCATTCCCTGCTGTAGATAGTCTGGCTAAAATGCCTAGCCTGCTTTTGGTGTTTGCATAGCGTTGGGCTGCATCATACCATCCCTGTAGATTTGCAGGGTTCTGCATCAAGATCTGATGGATGCATTCAGGGGGAAGTCCTTCCGAGAATAGAGGCATGATGGTGGCTTCTTCTCTAATTTTAGACTTCTTGATCAGTTCCTTGAACTTATCCATATACACTAAAATAGGCATTTTCTTCCGCATTCACACAATTTTGTATAACTCCATCATTGCTCTCCCAGGGCTGTCCACTTGTTTCCAATTGGATAGGAATGCTTCTTTGAAAGCGGCCCATGTTCCCCAGTTGGGTTGTTCATTAAGGTCCTCGATTTTAGCAAGTTTCCACTGAGCTGCATTGCCTGTTATATTCATGAATGCGAAGATGATCTTTTTCTGATCTGTGTTGTAATCGGTGTTTAAAATAAAGAACATCTCGCAATCATTTATAAATAGCTCAGCTAATTTTCGATTGCCTTCGAATTTTGTGGGCATAGGACCCTTGATGCTGCGATTGTTGTCTGCTTGTGCATCGGCCATGTCTATGTCTGGCGTACTGGGTGTAGGTGGTGTGGGTGGTGGTTCTGATGGAGATGCTGGTGGTGGAGTTGGTTCTTTTGGCGGTTCGTGTGGCAGTTCCTGTTTTGGTGATGGTGGAACGATTGGCTGTGCAAGGTCTAAAGATAGAAGGGGTTTCGGTGTGTTTCCTAGTGAGGATATAAACTGTAAAGGACTAGGCTGTATGGTTTCTGAGTCCTGTTGAAATGATTTAAATGGGGCAGTCTCAAATAGGTCACTGGATTCTTCTAGATCTGCTCCTTTGAGCGAGTCTGAATCCGAGTCACTGGGTGCGTGGAATTTCCCCTTTCCGCTGGAAGATTCTCTGGCAGATTCGGTCCTGAGGTGCTCAGGGACGTTGTCAATCCCTCCAGGTATGTAGTAAGGTCCTAGGAATGCTTCATCCTCTAAATATGTTTCCTGTCCTTCAGAGAAATAGGTCCAACGCGATTTGTATTTGTTAAATGTGACTTCTACTCCTTTGAGGTAGTAATGGTTCTGGAATTTATGAGATCCGTTGGGTGGGCGATTCTCTTTTTGTGGTGTCCAGAAGTTACTGGGTGCGACGAAGGAATTGTCTGATTTATATTTCCAGATCTGATCGCGGGTATCCTTGTAGATCTGAAGTCTGTCAAGAACATAGTTTCCTCTGATCCCTCTAGTAGCTTTATTGGGTGGTGGAGCTCCTCTGGTGAATACTCCTGAAATCTTGAATAGGGTCTGGTTACCAACCGGTCTGGGAAGTTTGACGGTTGAGCGCTAATGAGCTGGTACTCGAGCTGTCTTGATAAGTTCGACTTAAATTGTTATGATGACAAGTCGTCATCCAATCTAATCAATGACGTTATGCCATGAGGATTGTCTGAGACAATAACAATGAAGAGTCTGGCGAAACGCAATTGAGTAGACAGTGCTAAGTCCAATGAAGGAGACTCAGGCTTGAGATGAGTGAGGTGGATGAGAGTGCTTGAACAACGACTTTGACAATCTCACCAGAACTAGGAGTTCCCAGAGATGTAACTTGTGTATTACAAGCTAAGTCGAACTTAAGGTTTGACCTATGACAAACTCTCGTATTTATACATGAACCTACTGTCTGTAAAAGGTAATGAACGTGTTAGAGAATGATATCATAGCTATGAGGTCATAATGTGTCATTAGTGATATCATAATGACGTCATAGAAACGAAACGATGGTAGGCATATGTCATAGATGAAAGGGTCATGCTTATGTGAGCGGTGACATTGCATAATCATAGAAGAGAGGTGCGATGCATAGATAGTCAGGAAAGGAAGGTGCTGACATAAGAAAATGAAAATGTTTGCATGGGTTGTAACACAGTTCCCAAAGCCAGCTAGAGCTGGTTCTGGCTATGTTTTTCAAGTTGACTGATGCCCTGCCCCAGGTAATGCCTCCTCAGGCATTATAGACATTTTTTGAAGCTTTTATTTACCTATCCCTTGCCTCAAGAAGGTTGGAGAGCACTGGCTGCATGATGGGAAGCCAGGGTAGGGTCTGGGCACAAGGTGAGTAAAGATATGATCATATCTCAGTCATTTCTTGACAGATTCCCTTTGATGTAGGATCATCTGAAAGCTCTTTCCAAGTTAATTTTCGACATGTTAACCATTTGGCACCATGCACTCTTGATCCTGCCCATCAAGATAAAGTTGAGTAACACCATGTCTTTTTATCATATCTCCCCCATTTCTCAACAGTTTTGCTTCAATCTAGCACCATTTAGAAGAGATTTTGGCCCTCTATCTCGTCGCATTGACTGTTTGATGCGGCGCTTTTTCGTTTTTTGTTCTTTTGTTATTTATCAATCTTTTCACCAAAACCATTTTTATCATATCTGTCAGGAGAACACTAACTCTGACTGTCTCCTTTACTCGCTCCTTTACTCACTCCTTTATTGTCTCCTTTGTTTAGGAGATAACCTGTATAAAAGCCTAGGACTCATACCCAATACAATATTGAAGTCCAACTTGTCTCTCAAGTGATCCCCTCCAACAGGTTATGGGCCCCACCCAAATGCACATCTAAATGACTAAAGATACTGCACACCAAAACAGAATGGATATTGACTACAGTGACAACACCTCTGATCCGATTAATGGATCCAATCTGACTGACAATGGGACTGATGTCCCAACAACTTCAAATGACACCAATGAATCTACCAGTATGATGACCCTGTCAAATCAGTCCAGTTCTACTACTGGCATTATGGAAATCACCATGCAAGCTGCACAAATGACTATCAATGCTCTACAGCTGACCACCAGTGTTAGCTCACATGTAAACCTTGGCTCACTCTCAGGTCAAAAGATGTGCAAGTCTGATGTTTTGAATGACAAAAATTGGATTGCATGGAAGGGATGAATGATCTTTCTCCTAGGTGCCAACCAACTTAGGGACCACATATTGGGAGATATCTCTGCCCCAGATGAATCAAACACAAACACCTATTCTATGGTTACTCCAATGCCAGCTTTGCTGATGGAGCAGGTGCTAAATCAACATACAGCTATGTGTTCATGAGTGCAAATGGTGCAGTGATGTGGGGGTCAAAAAGATTCAATGTGTCACAACTTCCACCATGGAATCTGAATATGCCATGATGTATGAAAGCTCCTGCAAGGTCACATGGCTATGCAATCTATACAAAGAGTTAGGGTATCCTCAAAGTGAACCTACATTACTTCATGGTGACAATGTCAGTACAATTGCAATAGTGTACAATCAAAGGTTTCATGCACTTCAATACAAATCACCATTATATGCACGAAGCGATTCTGGCATGAGAACTAGTCCTACAACAATGTAGTTCAGCTGAAAACACAGCCAACATCTTCACTAAGTCTCTACCATGACCAGAGCATTGTCTCCACAGAGCAAACCTCAGCATGAATGATTCAGTTTGAGGGGGAGTGTCAGGAGAACACTAACTCTGACTGTCTCCTTTACTTGCTCCTTTACTTGCTCCTTTATCATCTCCTTTGTTTAGGAGATAACCTGTATAAAAGCCTAGGACTCATACCCAATACAATATTGAAGTCTGAGTCATATCTCTTGAGTGATCCCCTCCAACAATATCTCATCCATTTCACAATGTTTTTACTTCTATCCTGTGTCATTTAGAAGCCCCTTCCACTCTCTTCTTGATGTGGTGACCACTTTATGCACTGCACATTCAACATCTTGTTACAGTGACTCAAAAAACTGTCCCAATGTTTCGCACTTTCTGATTGTTTGTTGTATAGCATCACGTCGAGACCAAACAGAGCCAAAGCGCTGGTGTACATAAGAAAGGGTTAGATAATGGCTACATGCCAAATTAGGAATTATGTAATTTGATGGAGTATCTATGGAGATATAGTCAATTCAGTTTGATAACTCATTGGGACAGTTATTTGAGTGGGTATCAGAAATATCAGAATCTGATGGTGGCTGGTTCCTGTGGCATGAGAAATTCACAGATGGTTATCAGGATGATTGTACCTTAGATGGTTCCTGAATTCAATGTATTTAACAAGGGCCAGCATTCACAGAGTTCCCCAATCTAACCATGCATCCCATCTCCTCTTGCTCAGAAGGAAAAATCCTCTCCCTTGCTTCTAATGGGTTCTCCACTCATCACATTGCCTCCAAACTTGGTGTTGGAAGGTCCACTATCTCCAGAGTTCTTCAGGAGCTTCAACCTAGTTGACAACTTTCTTCTGGGGGCTGTCCTTCCAAGCTCTCTCCCACTGATAAACAATCTGTCCTTACCCAAATCACCACTGGAAAGGCTGCCAATGCTGTCCAGGTCACCAGACACATTAACACCATCATCTCCCATCCAGTCTGCCCACAAACAGTCAGAAATGTGCTCAGCAGCACTCATTCAAGGCTGTAACAAGAAGAAAAAGCCATTGCTCACTGCAGTGCACAGGAAGAGATGGTTGGCTTTTTGCTCTGAAGCACAAGGAGTGGACTTGGAGGAACTGGAAGAGGGTATTTGGTCAGATGAGACCAAATAAACAGGATTGGGTCAGATAGGAAGCAATGGTATGGAAGAAAGCAGGGGATGGGGTGATTGAGAGGGAGGTAAGGAACAGTGAAATTTGGAGGGTGGGACATCATGGTATGGGGCTGTATGGGTTGGAATGGTGTTGGGGGAACTTGCTGAGGTTGAGGGAGGATGGATGCTGACCAGTATGTGGACATTTTGGACAACCACTTACTTCCCAGCATAGAGGAATCTGGGATCATTGAGGGGGGGTGCATTTTTCAGCAAGACAATGACCCAAACACACTCCAAAAAAGCCAGAAACTGGATGGAAGAAGAACAATATCACTCTTCTGGACTGGCCTGCACAGTCTCCAGACCTTATCCAATTGAACACTCTGGCATCACATTAATTGCAGCTGTGCAAGTATGAGCACCAGCAAAAGGTGTTTGGGAGATTTGGGAGAGAGTGGCAGAGGTGTGGAATGATATAGAGCCAGAGGTGTGTCAGGATTTGATTGAGAGCATGCTAGAAGATTGGAAGCAGTTATTAAGGCAAGGGAGGCATACAAGTACTGAATTGTGTATTTCTGTATTTCTGATACCCACTCAAATAACTGTCCCAATGAGCTATCAAACTGAATTGGCTATATCTCCATAGATACTGCATCAAATTACATAATTCCTGATTCGGCATGTAGCCATTACCTAACCCTTTCTTATATACACCAGTACTTTGGCTCTATTTGGTCTTGATGTGATGCTATACAACAAACAATCAGAAAGTGCGAAACATTGGGACAGTTTTGAGTCAATGTAGATATAAGGCAATGAAAACAAAGGCTTCAAACCAGCCTACTCACCCACTCATGCTCACCAACCTGTTGCCACTTGCTTTACTGCTGCTGCAACCTCACCACCTGACCACCTCACCCCACTGTAACTGCTACACCACTGCCCACTTACTGCTATGTCAACTCTCATAACAAACCATATGAGGTGCAGGACCACTGTGTAGGCATGTAGTCATGTTCCTGATGCTGCCAACACTTGTTTTCACCTTGATGCACCACCTGACACTTGAAAATACTTGAAATTTCCTAAAAGGGAATTTTCTCACGGTTCAAGTCGGTTCAAACCGGAACCAGACTGAACTGAACCTGAACTTTTGGTTTGGGTTCGGTTTGGGCCACTTCTAGTTGGTCCAGGTTCAGGTTCAGCCAAAAATGGCCCCAAACGGAACTGAACTGAACTTTGGGAGCCCTAGTTACACCATGTATAACAATCATTTGTTTACTGTGTTGATCATCATATTTAGTAATTTCTGTTAACATTGCAATTTCCCAATGCCACTGGTAGCATGTCACAATCAGGAACCCCTCAGATCCAAGGAACATGATAGTGCTACACCTGCACCTAGTAATCTACTGGTATGGACCAATGAGCTCCAGACACAGTGGGCAAGAAGTGTTGCTCAACTGACAGCATCCTGTGGTTTCCCATACTCCTGGGTTGAAAATCCTCAGTGGATTGAGTTTTGCAGTGAGTGGACTCCAGGTGCAATTCCAATTTTTCATAAAGCATTAGCAAATTGATGGATTCCCAAGGAAGTTGAGCAATATCATGATATTACAAAAAAAGAAGCTTCAGGTTCTATGGCAACAATTCAATGTGATGGATGGAGTGGTATAAACTTCCATCACTTTGTTGCTTTCATGATTACAACAGAACTTCACAAGGTAATATATCATCATTTCCTTGTAATCAGGCTTATCTAAATCTCCAGGTTTATACAGTCCATGTTTATAATACATCTGCTGAACAAAAGACTGCAGAAAATCTCCTCACCCAGATCAAAGAAGTCTGTATCATTCTCTGGGAGCAATGGGGTGTCATTGTTGTTGCAGTCACATCTGATGCATCAGGTGAATCAAGGAAAGCATGAAAACTCCTTATCAAAGAGTGTCCAGAACTCTTAGGTCCTGATTGTTATGCTCATCAGGTGTGTCACAAATCTTCAATCAGCTTAATATAAATTTTATGTCTACAAGGTTGCTCTTATTGTTGCCAACTATTTCCATGCTGCCAAAAATACTAGTATTATGGAGTGGGCAGAGATGACAAGTGATCTAATCACTTGGTTGCAAAGCAAGACACAGGTCCTTGGAATGATACATGCCATTCAGGAAACCTTACAAAGCCAAAATCTTCATGTTCGGATTTTGACTGTGATTTGTGCAGGTATTACTCATTGGACTGCACACTTTGCTGCTTATGCTCATATACTAGATATCTGCTGGGTTTTAGAACAGCTTGTCTGTGAAGATGAATGTTTACCACATACCAAAAGCCATTTGATGATGGGTGATAGAGCATCATGACAAAAAGCTGAGAAAATGATTGCAATAATAAAGAATCCAACCTTCTGGCACAACCTTGCCTGGTATGTATTGGTGATTGCCACTGTCTGATCTCAGATTTCAATATCTAATCTAATCAATAATTAATTCTATTCCAGAATGAAGAAACATTTGGAGCCACTTGCCCATGCATCTTGCATCATGCAGGCTGCCCATGCACACCTTGACAATGTTCCACTCATTTTTGGGACACTTACAAAGGAGTATCATGACCTGCAAGTTGCCAATGGTGATAGCAAGAATGTTATTGATGCAATGCTGAAAAGCATTGAAAAATGTTGGAAAAGTATGACTGATCAGGAGATATTTATACTTACAATCACTCTTCATCCTGCCTTGAGGCTTGCACCTTTTGCAGCAGTGGCATTGATCTCCCATGCAAGCATCTGGGGCATGGTATCTCACACATGGATGAGGTTCTTCAACATCTCAGCACCAATGTCTGCCACTTGTGGCCTTTTTAATGAAATGCATGAATATCTTGATGGAACAGGGAAATACTCAGCACTTGATGCATGGGTTAAGGGGATTGTTGCAGACACAGAAGAGAAGGTAAAACATACCTTTTATTCCCAAAAAAACCTATTTACACCATGATTGACAGGGTGAGAATCCAGATCCACAATTGATGTGGGCAGGTATTATTACAAGTGAACCAACATCACTCCAAAAGCTTGCAAAGCATCTTTTTGCCATCTGTGCAAATTCTGCTTCCTCTGAACAGCTCTTCAGCCTTTTTGGCATAATACTTACATGACAAAGATCAAGGCTGTGATCCAAGGCCATGACTGAACTTGCCAAGCTGCACATGCACCTACAAGATGAAAACCACAAGTGAGGCACTATGAAGGAGTGCCTGATGCACAAACTCACTTCGCATGGAAGTGGCATGGCAACAGTAGTATCTGGAGTGGAGCCTGTGGCAAGTTGTGATGCCTCAGCCTCAGCACCCAGGCTGATGGTCCCTGATGAGGCTGAAGGTGACAATGATGCAGTATATGGAACCTCTGACTTGGTAGTGGCACAAGGATTGTCACAATCTTTCATGTCCATCACAAATCACCTTATCTCCACTCACTTATTGCCCAAGGATCTAAACAAAACTGTTGAAATGGAACCAGGCACACCATTTCAAGCATCAATCTCCTATATGTTTGACTTTCAAAATGCCTACTGGACTTGGGCCTTCCAGGGCTCATTAATGTGTGGTTTAACAGAGGAAATGGAACTCCATGAGTTACTTGATATGGATGCAGAAGGGGAGATCAACTCAGATTATGCCAATAATGAAGCAGACTTATCCAGCAGTTTACACTCCCCCCCCCCTACAAGTGGAATCCGAGCTCAGTCTGAGGTTTCTGAGTGGAATCTGAGTCCAGTCCTAGTTGACTCCAAGTAGTCTAAATTAGCACCAGGATTCTGAGTGGACTCCGAGCCCAGTCCGAGCTTGGAACTTTTATCACTCACTCCAACCTCAACTCAGAGTGAGCTCAGACTCTGAGCATAATCCAAGCCCAATCTCAACTAATTGTTTCCACTGTATTATGACATTAATTTGACTGTATCTCCATGGTAACGCCTTGAAGTCACATACTTTTTAATTCCTTGTGTAGCCCTATATTTGGGTGTCGTTTCATTTACTAACACTTTGGCCATGTTTGGTCCTGGTGTGATGGTGTTACAACCCATGCGAACATTTTCATTTTCTTATGTCAGCACCTTCCTTTCTTGACTATCTATGCATCGCCACCTCTCCTCTATGATTATGCAATGTCACCACTCACATAAGCATGACCCTTTCATCTATGACATATGCCTACCATCATTTCGTTTCTATGACGTCGCTATGATATCACTAATGACGCATTATGATCTCATAGCTATGATATCATTCTCTAACATGTTCATTACCTTTTACAGACAGTAGGTTCATGTATAAATACGAGAGTTTGTCGTAGGTCAAACCTTAAGTTCGACTTAGCTTGTAATACACAAGTTACATCTCTGGGAACTCTTACGAAGAGAGATCGTCGAGGGATAAACTTCTCGTTTATCTAAATAGTATTTCTGTCTAAAAAGAACAGATCCGTTCGGGGGCCTCTGGCTAGAGGTTCGGGTTTCAATGGTGTATTACTTCAATACCTCACTTGGAGGTTCGTTCGATGTATCAGTGCTAGTGTAGGTACACTGAGCGGGTCCTGAGTTCCAATTTGTGTTAAGATCGATGTCCTCGACGCGATTCGTTCTAAGTCGACAGTGACAAACAGAGTCTCGGTCTGTTCCCAGTCTACTGGACAGAGGTTCTGACGTCTAGTCTGATGTTGATGAAGGACAGAAGAGGATGAGCGCGACGATGGGAAGAGGAGCGCTCAAGATCGTTCAAAACGACGAGGGCAAGATTCGATTAAATTGGAACTAAAGAAAGAGACGATACATGAGGGTTTATATATGTTTCTAGAAGACAATGAGACGAAAAAGGAAAAGGAGCTGTAACAACCTGAGAAAGGAAATGTGAAGGTAGTTACGAAACAGAGAGGCTGTCCATGCGCAGTAGATATGAGTTAAAATAAGAAATGTCCGTTACGTTGCAATCATCACCGTAACAGGAATCGTCTGATTTATATTTCCAGATCTGATCATGGGTATCCTTGTAGATCTGAAGTCCATCAAGAACGTAGTTTCCTCTGATCCCTCTAGTAGCTTTATTGGGTGGTGGAGCTCCTCTGGTGAATACTCCTGAAATCTTGAATAGGGTCCGGTTACCAACCAGTCTGGGAAGTTCGACGGTTGAGCACTAACGAGCTGGTACTCGAGCTGTCTTGGTAAGTTCGACTTAAATTGTTATGATGACGAGTCGTCGTCCAATCTAATCAATGACGTTATGCCATGAGGATTGTCTGAGACAATAACAATGAAGAGTCTGGTGAAACGTGATTGAGTAGACAGCGCTAAGTCTGACGAAGGAGACTCAGGCTTGAGACGAGTGAGGCGGATGAGAGCACTTGAACAACGACTTTGACAATCTCACCAGAACTAAGAGT
>JAENRT010000080.1:0-30859 GCA_032173475.1 Amanita phalloides
TGTGACATGATAGTGGACATCTGGGTAAGAAGTAAGCATTTCTTTGTGAACCAATCCACAAATTACCAAAGATCATGTCATTTCATTTGACTCTGGAAGTGGACCGACTTAAATCCATCCGAAATAATCCTCCCATGGCACACCGGACTTTTGTTGGGATGAAAGTGGTGCCACTCAAGGGCCTACCTGTCTATCTGGTTTCAGCTTTTGACAGGTTTCACATCCCAGTATGTAGTTTTGAATGTTCTTACGCATCTGTGGCCCACCAACAAGTCCCTCGTACTAGTTCAACTGTTTATCAATTTCTTTGGAATGTCCCAAGAGTGAGTATATAATGCCAATAGCGACTCACGCAGTGATGTATGTTTGCTGGACATAAACCCCTGCCTTTCCATTTACTGAGTCTGTTAACTACTTTAAAGTCCTTGTTATTATTGTCCAATCCTGTGCAAACCTTGAGTCTCCCTTGTGATTAGGAATTTCCACAGATGTCCTGATATGATGTGCCTGTGTCCTTGATAGATGTCTTCGATGGCCCTGTCCATCGTCATAAACCCTGCAAATAGATCTTCTTTAAGCAAGCATTACTCCTTCATATCTGCGACCTCCTGGATGATGATCTTGCCCTTTTTGACAGGATCATCAGCCTTGGAGTTTGACTATCCCAGATCGGGGTTTAATGATGAAATGTATTCTTGCAAGGTCCATGACCCATCACGCTGTTGTCAATTAAGGAATTTTGTGGCTTTTGCGAAGAAGTATGGTCAAATTGTGATGATCTGTTTAGACCTCTACAATCTCTTGGCACTTTGAAATGCAACCATTTCATAAAGGCTCTGCAGTTATGGCTAGCATTTCCTTATCATAAGATTTTTTTCATAAATTATTTTTTCATTTTCTTGGCAGTCATTTAAAAGCTTTGTAAATAAATGCCACCAGTTCAACCAAGATTCGTCTTTTGCCCTGTTGGGACAAAGATTCACCAATTGCCAAAAAATTGGGAAGGCATCTTACTTCGATTCGAAAACTTGCCCTCATCATCCGCGAAATCTTGAGTACAACCCCCTCACCACAAGCGTCTTCCAGTCCCTGAAAGGCTGTGCTCTTGTAGTCAGTCCCTGTTACGATTGCAACATAATGTTTTTGTACTATTTCTATCTTTACCTTATTATTCATATCTACTGTTGCATGGACAGCCCTTTTCTATTTCGTAATTTACCGTTCACATTTCCTTTCTCAGCCGTCGTCTACAGCTCCCTTCCCTTTTTGTCTCTATTATTGTTTTCTAAAAACATATATAAACCCTCATTATCATTCTTTTCTTCTAGTTCCAATTTAATCAAATCTTGCCCTTGTCATTCTGAATGAACTTGAGCACTCCTCTCCTCATCGTCGTGCTCATTCTCCTCTTGACCTTCATCATCACCAGACTAGATGTCGGAGCTCTTGTCCAGTTGACTGGGAACAGACCGAGACTCTGTTTGTCACTGTCAACTTAAGAATGAATCATGCTGAGGACATCAATCTTAACACAAATTGGAACTCACAACTCACTCAGTATATCTACACTAGCACCCACACATTGAACAAACCTCCAAGTGAGGGACTGAATTAATACACCATTGAAACCCAAACCTCTAGTCGGGGGAGGCCCCCAAACACGATCTGTTCTTTTTAGACAGACCAATACTATCTATGATGAAACAAGAAGTTTATTCCAATTGACCACCAGAGAAGGTGTTGCTATTTATCAGGAACTAGGAAACAGAACCCGCCAGTACCCAGTAAATTCTTCGAAGGAGAAGAACAGGAAGGAGATTATTATGACGCACTACCACCAGACCTTTGGATACAGTGGATAAATGAAGACAGAGATATACCGAAACAATTACACTTTGCCCCTACCGAAGGACCAGAATGAACCTGGTGGGAAAAGTTCTGCAAAGCATACAATTTTGATATTGAAGACGAATATGTTGTGTTCACTCCAGAATTTGTATTGCTTTGGGAAGAATACAAGGAGAAGAAACAGATCAAATACAAGTTAGAACCGGAACAAGCACCAAAGGACCCCGAACCCCCGAAAACCGAACCAGACATGGCAACTGAAACCACTGCTCCAAAAGCAGATATTAAACCACAACCGATTACTGTATTCACAGGAAAAAGAGTTGAGGCACACGCCTTTATTGATTCGCTTGAGGACCTCTTTGAATTAAATCCCCACAACTACGAAGGGAAACACGAGAAAAAGATCAGATATACCCTTGCCTGTCTTGGACCAGAATTAAATGACTGGAAGGCAATTATTCGGGATGAATTAAATGGTGAAACCGGATTAGACTGGAAGGATTACCCTGCCTTCACAAGGAGATTCCTCACCGATTGGGGAGAAGTAAACAGCGCAGTCAGGGCCCTGAATAATTTAGCCAACCTCAGAGTCAGAGGTGAATCACTGTCCCTGAATATATTCGAAAGTTTCGAGTCAACATAGGAATGTCTGGACTCACAGGATTAACCACACAATTACAAGCCTTCATCAAAGGATTACCTCACAGCATCGCTGAAAAGGTTCTCGAGGGCCTGGCAGGATACACTACTATGACAGATGTCTACATCAAAGCAGAAAACCTTCACAATGCATGGGAAACTATGTGACTCATTGGGAAACGAACAGGATCTGGAACACGTCCTAATTTTAACCGAAACACAAACTGACCTGGACCTACTAGAACTATCAGTGCCCTTCCCTTTGGACAGCTTAGTGATGAACAGAAAGAAGAATACAGGAGAATGGGGAAGTGTTTCAGATGTGGAACACAAGGACACATCTCCAGGGATTGCCCTAAACATAAAAATCAGTCCCCATCAACTTCCTCATTTCAGAACAAAAACATCTGATCAGTCACTGAAGAAACAAAAGAACTGGAATCTGATGCAAAGAAGATCAGGGTGATGATCAAAGCAATGCCCAGCAGTGAGCACTTGGATATGTTTAATTAGCTTGAAGAAGAGGGTTTTTAATCCAGAGGAATCAGACAGCAGTTGATACCTCCATAAACAATGGACTTGAACAATTAGCACTTGACTCTGTAATAGTAAAATCAAACAATAACAAATGAATTTCTATTACCATTCAATCACCCAACCTACCTGCTGAAACTTCTGCTCTAATTGATTGTGGAGCTGAAGGAAACTTCATCAATGATGAAATAACACTAAACTTAATCAAAGAAAAACTTAAACAACCAATCAAAGTTCGAAACACCAATGGAACAATTAATCTTAATGGAATGATCACACATTATGTCCTAATCCATTACTCGATTGAAGGCAAAAACCACAGTAATCGATTTCTTATCACTAAACTCAGTGATCAGAAGTTAATACTTGGAATACCTTGGCTGGAAGAAAATAATCTGACAATTGATTGGAGAAATAAGACAATTCATTTTATTAATGAGGAAAGAAGACCAAAAACAATATGGCAGATGGTGCTTGACACTAAACAATGGGGAGAAGATGAATACTGGATCAGAGTAAAAACATCTACCTCGCAAGTGCTAGAACATCAGAGGATAAACAAAGACCCACCAACGATACTCCCAGATATCTATAAACACTGGGAATCAGTATTTGAAAAAGCAGTGTCAGAGTGCTTCCCTTCTAGTCAATTATGGGACCATGCCATTGAATTAAAACAGGGTTTCTCACCAAAAGTTAGCAAGATATACCCATTATCGCCAAAAGAACAATCATCACTTGACGAATGGATTGAGGAACAACTAGGAAAAAAATATATCAGACCGTCGAAATCTCCCCAAGCATCACCATTCTTCTTTGTTTCTAAGAAAGAAAGTGGGGCACTGCGTCCATGCCAAGATTACTGTTATCTAAATGAATGCACAATAAAAAACGCATACCCTTTACCTTTGATATCAGACTTAATGACAAAACTAGCTGGAGCCCAATATTTCACAAAATTAGACCTCTGATGGGGGTACAACAATGTTCACATCAAAGAAGGGGATGAATGGAAAGCCGCATTCATCACCAATCGAGGACTATATGAACCAACTGTCATGTTCTTTGGACTCTGTAATTCACCTTCGACATTTCAAACCATGATGAACAAATACTTTCAGGATATGATAAATGAGGGATGGCTAGTCATTTACATGGATGATATTCTAATCTGTGCAAACACAAAAAGGGAATTAGAAGATCAGACAAAACACATACTCATTTGATTACAGGAAAACAATCTATTCCTGAAATTGGAAAAATGCAAATTTGGTGTACAAGAAGTTGAGTTTCTAGGAATGATCATCACACCCAGACATATACAAATGGACCCAGTCAAACTTGCTGGAATCACAGAATGGCCTACACCAACTACTGTTAAACAAGTACAATCTTTCCTAGGATTTGGAAACTTTTACCATCGTTTTATTGGCAATTGCAAAACCCCTAACCAACTTAACAAAGAAAACAGAAGAATTTACGTGGACCACAGAACGACAAACCGCCTTCGATACCCTCAAGTCCCACTTCACCTCTATGCCTGTATTACAAATGCCAGACCCATCTAAACCATTCATCTTGCAAACAGACACATCAAATAAGGCAATAGGAGCAGTATTAAAACAAGCAGATACAAACAGAGTGCTCCATCCTTGTGGATTTATTTCACACACCTTAATGCCAACAGAACCAAATTATCAAATCTATGACCAAGAATTATTAGCAATCATTAAAGGATTGGTGACATGGAGACATTTCCTTCATGGTTCGCCTCATACATTGACTATCCACTGTGATCACAAAAATTTGTCATATTATCGAACCGCCCAAAGACTCACCCCTCGACAAGTGTGATGGTCATTGTTCTTATCAGAATTTGACCTGAGGATTGAGCATGTACCTGGGACAAAAATGTTCGAGGCCGATGCACTCTCCCACAGACCCGATCACATGGGAAATTCAGAACAACAAGATGACATAGTGGTCCTCCCTGCAGAGTGGTTCATTAGGCTCATTAATGACAACTTAGCCAATGACATTAAGAAAGTGATGGCAACTGACAATTTCAGTCATATTTTGGTCGAAGTAACTCAAACACATCATGCTCCACCAATTAAATCCAAACTACAAGACTGGACGCATGTCAATGGCATTATATATTATCAAGGAAAGACTTACATACCTGATCAAGTGAATCTCTGCACATCACTAATTAAAGACACCCATGAAACACCTTCATCTGGACATCCTAGTTGATTTAAAACATTAGAACTGTTGAAGCGTGACTACTGGTGGCCAGGAATGGCTAGACAAACTAGACAATGGGTTGAAGGCTGTGCCCTATGTCAACAAATGAAAGTCAATACTCATCCAAACACTCCAGCATTATATCCAATTCCGTCTAAATCCACCCGCCCTTTCCAGCAAGTCACACTCGATTTCATCACAGATCTACCCATTTCAGATGGCTTCGATTCTATCCTGGTCATGGTGGACCATGGTCTTATGAAGGGGGTAATTTTCACTCCCTGTAAAAAAACTATTGACGCCCTCGGAACAGCAGACATCTATATTTCGGAGATCTTTAAATGATTCGGACTTCCTGATATCCTCATCTCTGACCGAGGTCCCCAATTTGCAGCAAAGGTCTTCCAAGAAATTCGCAAGGCACTGAGAATCGATCATAGGATGAGCACTGCATATCACCCTCAAACCGATGGAGAAACAGAACAGTCAATCAGGAACTTGAGATATATCTCCAGATGTTCTGTACAACCAAACCCCACAAATGGAAATCATTCCTTCCTATTGCAGAATTCGCACACAATAACTGATATCATGACACTGTGAAGGCATCTCCATTTCAACTAATGTATGGAACAGATCCAATCACTATTCCAACAGCTTCAGTCAGAATGAATATGCCTGCTGCTGAGAACCGCCTACAACTACTACAAAAAGCAAGACAAGAAGTGCTAGCAGCACATGAACTAGCTTGACAAATGGTTGCTGCTTGAAACAGAGACAAATCAACTAAACTTGAAAAAGGCAACAAAGTCTGGCTTGACAACAGGAACCTGTGCATTCCATATGAATCAAGGAAACTAGCACTGAAATGAGAAGGACCCTTTGTAATCGAACAAGTCATGGGACCAGTGACATACAAACTGAAACTTCTGAAACAATGGCAAATTCACCCTGTGTTTCATGCCTCGCTTCTCATGCCCTACAAGGAAATGGATATACATGGACCAAACTATGTGAAACTGCCCCCTGAGATCATAAACGGACAAGAAGAATTTGAAGTAGAAGCAATTCTCATGCACCAACGACATGGCGCAGGGTACCATTACCTAGTGAAATGGAAGGGGTATGGACCAAACAACAACTCGTGGGAACCCGAGCGCAACCTAAGCAATGCTGTGGAAATCCTTCTACAATATAAGAAGAGAAGACGGTTGTAAAACACCTTCATGACATGATATTTCAACCACATATACTTGAAGCAAACCCATCTCATAAACAAACGACATGCTGCCCCCCATTCTCGCTATGCTATCAACTGAAAGAACTGTGGGAATCTGCATCATGTATTTTTCCTGGACCCACGTTCTCATCATTCCCTTCAAAGATGACATTCTCATCCTACTAGAACACCATCAATTCATCGTATTGTTTGTATCAAACATGGACCCCGAATATCCACATGCCCTAAGAAACGCCATCAACTAAATGCTCCATCCATCTAGTTGACCCTGGTTCGAAACCAGAAACACGACAAGATCTGGCAGATACTGAATGCTGCTATCACCATTGATAACTGGTTAAGTTATTGAAACTTCATGAGAAGTGAGGATGACGTCTTCAAAGCCAGATACCTTTACTACTTATTCCCTCAAAAGGTCGTCTTCAGGAACCTGTTAATTCCCACACATCAGGAAACCCTCAGATCAATGTTCCTAGATGCAGAATTACTCTGTACCCTCACTAAAGAACTAGAGAAAGCAGCGATAGATGACAGATCAGATCCTGATCCATGGGAAGATTTCCTATTCATGGAAGATTGAATTCTCAGTGTCCGACACTAAGACCTGAGTCAACCACTATAAAACAATACCCAATCTCAGTACAACCCTAACAACCTTTACCAACACACTCAAAAATGTTGTCTTTTGTCATCATCCTCTACATCCTCACCGTTGTCTTCCTTGCCAGTGCCCACTGGTGTGTCAACCCTTCCCTCACTGCCTACAGCGAGGATCAGCCCCTCGAGGTCTTTGTGACCACCACCACCACCATCAAGGACAAGGATCTCCACATCCACCCCGCTGAACTTGCCACCCCTGTCGCCCAGCTCACCCACCCCATTGTCATCTGGCCTCGGAACACTGCCCTTGAAAATGTCAGCCAATCCCTCACCCTCCTCATCCTCCAATATCATTTATTCGCCAAACCCCTTGATGTTTACACCACCCTGACACTCCACACCAACCCCCATCTCCTCTCCTATGACGAACAAGATGCCACACTTGAACAAGCATGGCAATTAAAAAGATCAATCGAAACCCTTCAATGGCAGGTCAAAACGGTGGCCAAAGACATCGACAACATCGCCAAATGGCTGGAGTCTTGACAGGACCACAGATGGACGTCCTCCAGCTGGTAGAAGTTGGTGATTCTCGCATACAAAGGGGGTAATGTTACAATTGCAACATAATGTTTTGTACTATTTCTATCTTTACCTTTATTACTCATATCTACTGTGCATGGACAGCCTCTTCTTTTCGTAATTACCTTCACATTTCCTTTCTCAGGTCATTACAGCTTCCCTTCCCTTTTCGTCTCTATTTGTTTTCTAAAAACATATATAAACCCTCATGTATCATTCTTTTCTTTAGTTCCAATTTAATCGAATCTTGCCCTCATCATTCTGAATGAACTTGAGTGCTCCTCTCCTCATCATCATGCTCATTCTCCTCTCAACCTTCATCATCACCAGACTAGATGTCAGAGCTCTTGTCCAGTTGACTGGGAACAGACCGAGACTCTGTTTGTCACTGTCGACTTAAGAACAAATCACACTGAGGACATTGATCTTAACAAGTCCAGAGCCACTTGTCCTTCCCAGTCAATTTGGTCAGTGGTTTAGCTGTTGACATGAAACCTTCCACAAAATGTCAATAGAAGTTTACAAAGCCCAAGAATTGCTGGAGTTCCCTTTTACAAGTGGGGGTTGGCCACTCCGCAATTGCTTTAACCTTGCTGTTCTCCATTCAAATGGAATCTTCACTAATTACCAGGCCCAAGAAGTCAATTTCTGGTCAGTCAAACCAACATTTCTCTGGTTTGAGTGACAACTTGTGATTTTCCAATTTTGCCAAAATATGGTTAACATGTTTTGCATGTTCATCCTGTGTAGATGAGAACACCAATATGTCATCCATATAAATAACCACCCATCCTTTGGTGACTTCTTGTTGAAAGATGTCATTCATCATTGTTTGGAAGGTTGCTGGTGAATTGGTTAATCCAAAGAACATGACCAATGGTTCAAAGAGCCCTCGGTTTGTTTGGAAAGCTGCTTTCCACTCATCGCCCTGCTTGATGCGTACATTGTTGTATCCCCAATGGATATCCATCTTTGAAAATATCTTAGCCTTGGATAATTTCTCCACGAGTTCGCCAATAAGAGGTAGTGGATATTGATTTTTGATCATCAGTTCATTTAACCGCCTATAGTCCTGTACCATTCGTAGTTTTCCATCCTTTTTCTTAACAAAGAAGAAGGGGGATGCCATTGGTGATTTACTGGGCTGGATCCGTCCTGATTCTAAATTCTCCTTAAGGAATTCATCCAGCTGCACCTGTTCATCACAATTAAGTGGATAGATTTTACAATCTACTGGTTTTGCCCCTGGGATTAATTCGATCACATGATCCCATGGGCATCTCAGTGGCAATTCATCAAAGGTTTCTTTTTCAAAGACCTTTCAGTGTCCTAAATAGTGTTTGGGCACTACCTCTTCCAGAGTGCGCTTTTGAGCAGTCTCAGATTCCTTAGTGGCAATATTGGTTGCCACTGATCGTAGTCTAAGTTCTGGTTCTCCGATTTCAATAGCCAGCAATTGTTCGCCTTCCTGCAACCTTGCTATCAGATCTACTTCATCCTCTGGTTCCTCGACTTGCGATGCTGTCCAGCAAGTCCTGGGGCACTGTGTAAACCAAACTTCCTTCCACTTCCAGTCAATAGCCGGATTATGGTGTTTAAGCCAATCGTGACCTAAGAACAAGTCTGTTTTCCCTAATCATGCCACACTGCATTCTATTATTTCTTCATGATCCCCAATTCGCAGTTTAAATTGTGTCATGTATTCAATGCTTCCCATTGCATTCCGAGATCCATCTGCATTGTAAACTGGTAACAGCTTGATCAGCTGCTGTTTATTTAATTTGTGTTGTTCCACAAATTCTTCATTAATACAAGAGCCTGTACATCCTGAATCAACTAGTGCTAACACATTGATTGTTTCTCCAGTATCCATCATTGTAAGCATGCAGTGTAAATCAGTTTCTTGTTTACCTGTGGCATGCACAATTTGTTGCTGTAGTTGTGCTAGATTCCACAGTGCCTCTTGTTCTGATAATTTGTTGAGATCATGTACTAATTTAGTATTGACCTCATTGACTTGTTTTGTTGGTACCCATTCCTTTAGACAACAAACTGCAGTTTCGTTATTTTCCTGCCAGATTCGTCTTAATACCCACGCTGGGGTCCAAGGGGTTAACCGATTTGTTTTGATGCTCACACTTAAGTTTCATATCTGATGAATGAGAGGGGAACATTCATATAATAATTCTGGTACATTTACACAGGAATCATTGTCCAATACTGAAACTCTACTAGCCAGCAGTGTGGAGTGCGTGCCTACTGGCTGTCACCAAAACCCTTTTCTTTTCCCATCTCCCTCCATTGCTCCTCTGTGAGCTCCTTGATTTTTACTTCTCTAACATGGCCTTTGCCTTTCTCGTTCCATGTGTATTTCTTCGGTTCTTTGCAGTCCCTTGCAAAGTGACCCGTTTTTCCGCAGTTGTAACATGTGCCTGGTGCACATTTAACTTTATCAACATCCATGGCATTGGGATCATGTGTTGAAGATGATGCCTGAGCCGGTTTATAGGTTCTGGTGTTTGATGACGACTTAGGTTGTTCCTCCCTGAAGGGAGTCTTTTTCTGTTGATCACCATATGCTTCCCTAGCCTGTCGATATGCATGTGCTAACTCCGTGACCCTTTCCATCACTTGGTCAAGATCATTGCCATCATCAAGATCCCCAATCTTGATTAACTCATAACCCAAATTGGGATTAAGCCCTTTCTTGAAGTGATCTTTTGCCGCACTGGCATTCCATCCAGTCAGGGGCAACAAAGCTTTGAATTCAATGATGTAATCTTCCACTGCTCAACTACCCTGTTGTAGTTTCTGGATTTGTTCAACAGCATGCTCCCTTGTTTCTTTTGACATAAAGAAATCGTGCATCTGTTGTTTAAGATCACTCCATCTGAGAAATGGTGGTTTGTGGGTTTGAGGTGGTTGCGCATAATAGGCAGCTGTAGTTCCAGCTGCAATGACGTATTGTCCATCACGTCACTCCTGGTAGGTTAGGTTGTTGTCCCATCCTTGAGTTGAGACCCTTTCTTCATATTCCACATCACTGTCAATTTGTTCTTTCATTTTGACAGTGGCCCATGTCCCCACTCAGTCTCCTTTGCCTTTATGAATGCGTTGTAGGGCAATGTATATTTTTTGGTGATTGTCCGTTTCATGTGCTAAGTGAAAGTAGACATCCATTCCCCTGCACCATGTGTCCACATGAGCAGCATCCCCTTCGAAGTGATCAGGCAATTCTAATTTGACTAATGATCAAGCTGTTGGGGACGGGTGAGTATCCCTGTATTCATTAACTAACTGCTGAACCAATGTTCCCATATTTTCAGCCATTTGATTGGTTCCTCAATTCCATGCTGCTATTTGTTCATTTCTGGCTATGATCTGCTCCTGTGATATTCTAATTTCCGCCACATTGGATTCGGGTCTGAGATTAGCATGAGGACTGAAATAGAAATTGTACTGGTTGATGGCTGAGTGTAATAATTCGGACATGTGATCAGTCCATTCAAATCCCATTTCAACATGTCCAAGATCTCCATCAACGATAGCTTGCATCATGGGCCATCTGTTTGTTCCATTTGAACTGCTTTGTACATGAAAACCAACCCATTTGTTTTGTCAGACCACTTTAAATTTAACCAGCTGGTTTGACCAATATTCGGGGTTGAACTGGTTTACTGTGTGTACAGATGGGAATGCAGGCCATTCAAACTGGTTCCATAACTCCTCCTTGAACAAGGCTAGATAACAATATCCGGGGATATCAGGTGTCATTTGATCAAAGATCTTGACCACACTTTGGACTTGTTGTTGGAATCACCTATTTGGATGGTTACCAGGTAGATTGAATATTATTCGACAGATTTCCCAACTCAGGAATCATGTTAGGTTGTCATTCCTAGATGCTCCCACGGTATATTCGCCATACCCACGGCCTTTTAGTTGGTACATCTCTTCCCAACCGTGCATTCCATGATCCATGGTAGACACATGAATTTGTTCAAGTTCTGGCATGATTGTAGATTTAATGATCACTGTACTTTTGCAATATGGGTATTGCCAGGACAAGATTTTGTTGACTGTTGGAAATGCAGGCCAGTTGAATAGATCCCAATACTGTTGTTTGATCAGGATGAGGTAGCAATAACCAGGTACTCAGTTGTGTAACAAGGCCACTTGGGGTCTCTTCATGTATCGGTCCGAACCATTGTCCCAATCCAGGGCACCCATGTGTTTACAGTCATGACCTGATCATACTAGCGATCTAATCATGTCCCAACCTCTAGGTCCAGTGGGCGTTTGCTCAATATGGTAGCAGTTGTTGTATCCATATGTGCATCTGATGTGTACATGTCCATTAGGGTTCCTAAGGTTGTGATCCCACGAGTTGATTTCCTGAATTTGAGGAAACACCAGCCATTCATACATGTCCCAGAATTGACTTTGAATCAAAATCAAATAACAATATCCTGGTACATCCGGATGTAATACATTTTTTGTATGGGCAGGTCATGGATACAGGTAAGGGACGTCTATCTCCTTTTTGACTTCCCTTTTCCAGTTGTTAATCGTTTGTTGTTTCTCCTCGTTGAACCCCTGCCTGGGTTCTGTATCCGCAGATAACCAATCTGTGACACATGGGACTTCGCCATGCCACCAGGTGGCATCTGCACCTGTAGTCCTGGTTAGTGATTTGCTAGGTCCAGAACGAGCAGTTACCACTTGTGCATATGACATGGGTGCTGGTGTTGAGTGTGCTGTTGATGATTGTCCAGCTACCCAGGACTGAATGGTGGATGCACAGCCTTTTCCCTTTTGGGATTCCTTTTGTCCACCAAATTGGGCAAACTTGTTATATTTGCTAGGACCCTCCATGCGTTTCAGGTCCTTCCAAGTATAGGAATCATCCTCATGCAGGTGCAGTGCAGCTTTCTCAATGACATGATACATATCAGCCTTGTGATGGTCCTGGAGGCCAAACTTGATGGTCTCATCACGCATCTTGGGTTCCCAAGACAGGATTTGAGTAATGGTTGGCCAGGCAGGCCAATCAAACTTGTTGTAGAACTCCTTTTTGAACAGGTACATGTAACAGTACCTGCTTTGTCTCCAGGGCTGATCCTCGAGAATGACCGTGATGTATGCACTTGGTAGTTTTGGACGAGTCAACACTTTGACCCAGTTGTCCGTGTACATGATGTCTTCCCCAATGAGTTTGAGAAAATCGGCCAGTCCTACCAAAGGAGATGTGCCAGGGTCTGATTTCATAATCAGGGGTGAACACAGGAACAGCATGTTGTGGCATGTACTTTGATACTCTTTTTGTTTGATACGCGCCTTCATGTATGGATCGGGTCATTTCCCATCCAATCGTTCCTGATTAGTGATCTTGGCCATTCCCCTGTTATAGCTACGGGTTTTGATATTCCCATTTTTGGCATGCATTAGCTGATTCCGTTCCTTGGCTGACAAGACCAAGCCATTGTGTCATAATGTGATGAAGTTCCAATTCATCAAAAGGAGTTGTATGTTTGACAGTGTGTCAAACAATTGTTGCTGGATTTCGGATTCCAGATCCATATCATGTAGCAGCCCCTCCAGGGTCTTGTTCTGTTTGGGTGAGCTCTTTCTCAACCTGTCTCTTGTGTCAGAGATCCTCCTGACACTGCTTGAGAAGCTCTTCCCAAGCATCCTCCTGTTCATGGAGGACTTCCTGTGTGTGCTGCCATCATTGCAGCGTGAGTTGTTGTTGTTGGTGGTGGCGCTCCTTATACTGTGCCTTGTGCCATTGGTAGTATGCCCAAATGTGGGTGTCGCATTGTCTGTTGTCAGTGACGGTGGTGACTGACCAAGTAATTTCTTCTGCGCACTCCTGTGCCCATTTGATTTCAAATTATTTACCAGCCTGCACAAGAGTGAGGCCAGCACGGGGGATGATGTAGTTGAATAGAGATGCTATGTTTGCATCCCTAGTTGTTGCCTTAGACCTTTTTAAGTAAAAAAGGCTGTTGTCTGTTCTTCAATATCCATGCTTCCTAACGCAGATATTCTTTGATGTGGTCAATAATGCACCCACACTCAATTCTTGGATTTAATTCCACCAAATGACCTAAGAGCATGGTGCCTGGGGTTTCACTTGAGTGTCCTCATGCTCAGATCGTTAGATCTGATACGTGATTGGTATCTCGAGACTGTTCTCCTTGCTACACGGCACACTAGTAGATTGCCTTCGCTCATTCCTGAGCTTTTCTGAAACAAATGGTATAACCTGCTGACCAGTGCCTGCCTGCACTTTCAATCACACAGGACTATTCTCGTCCAAATGTCCTTTGTCAACAGTAACCTTATGGTAGTAGTCCCTGATGACAATCAAGGAGTCTATCTGTGGTCAATGTCAATGGTGTTCCTCGAGAGCTGCTCATTGTCACACCAACAGAGTGTGGACAGAGGTCAGACAGGCAATGTTGAGGGAACTCGTTGAGAGCACGCACAGCAACAAGCAAATGATGCTTGGCATGGTTGCCAACGATGGCGAGAGGTGTGGTAAAAAGACTCTAGATTATGTTAGGACAGATCCCACCACAACCACAGGTCTCACAAGAGAAGAGAGAGAACGGAGATGAGCTTTTATTGACACAGTAGAAAAGTAAGCTGGGTGAGAGCAAACTATCTAGAGTCTTAGGACTCCTACCTACAGACACACCTCCTTATATACCTCAGCCCATGGTCTGTGCGCACAGACTACACTGCCCCGAAGGCTATGCACGCACAGCAACAGCCTAGACCCCTCCATAGCCAGACTACTCCGGACCCCTATGCCTAGACCTTCATACAGCCACCCATGGCTTACCTAACCAGTCCTTCCATAACAGATCCCCTAAGCCCCTATGCGTATTGGTATGTCGTCCTGTGTCCGTAGGCCTCCAGATAAAATATAGAAAAATAAGGAAAAATAGATAGAGTCGTAACACTGTTAAGCAGTGCTATGCAAAATTAGAGTTAGTTAGAGTAATATACAGTAAACTTTCTTCTCAGTTTCACATCAGATACTTGGTTTCAGACAGACTTTACAATGAAGAAACTATATATATTCATTAAAGAGGATATATAGCATACAATTATTTTGTAGTTTATACATTATCAATTTTTTTTGGATAGTGCAACAGTACGAAGCTTATGGGCACATCAATTGATACATGTATATAGCAGACATCAGTTAGTACAAATATGTAGACTTGCAATGTTAAACCTCAATGGCCATGTTGTCAACATCAGTAATCATTTCATTGTTGGTCACTGTGCCACCTGTTGCCCTGCAATCAATTTAGATTTGAAGAATGAAATAATCAAATGCAAAATAGCCTACACAGCAATCCAGAATAAACATTGAAGAAGAGACTTGAATGCCAATTCATTTTTCATCTTAATGTCTTCAAGGTCTTTTATATGACCTCGGTAAATGTCAGCATATACATTTGTAGTGAAATGAACAGGTATATAACAACCTGTCTCCCATTCTTTCAATGATGCATATACCTGGATGTAGGCACATAAGTCATTATCAAAGTATATCATTACTGTACTCACAGCTGTTGCTGCAAGCGCAACCATGGAAGGTGTTAATGCATGCTCATGTTCATGACCTTGCTTGAAGCAGGCAGGATGTTGACTAACAATAGTGTTAGGACCTACAAAAAGGTCATCTCGAAGTGTTCTGATGATTGCTGGATGTTCAAAAGGTTTTTCCCACTGGAAACCTTGGGCCTAATCTTGCTCAATCATGCATCAAGATGTGAGACAGATATGCTTACAGGTGTGACAGCAGGGGGATAAATATATTGTTTCTGTTGCAACAAACCTTGAATGACTTGTGGATTTCCAGTGAAAAACCCATATGAAGTGTGAACATTGATACCAGCAGCTGTCTTTGTCTGACCTCATAGTAGACTGATATGGGGATCAAGCTGACAGCCTAAGTTAGTCATAGTTTAACATGAATTAGCATAAGCATTACGATAGTAGATATTTCATGGATGTACTTGTCATCAGCACCAAAACACTCATCAAAGACCTTGTATCTTTCCTTATTACTGGCAGGGGATGGCCACATTGAGATGCTTTGAGCTGCATGCTGAAGCACATTGCAATTCCAGTGATAATGCTCACTGAGAGTGGGAAATGCATTCTTGAATCAAATACAGGCCATAATTGCTTTCAGTGCTTTGCGAATGATTAGCCTAAGCTCGTAGTGTTGAAGATTTAGGGAAATCTCCTTGGTCCTCAATCCTTTCACCAGATCAGTGTACCATGGCCACTGCAATCCTGGAGGCTGCTGAAAAGAGCTGTCATTATGGTAATATTATCTCAAAAGTCCCTTACTATATTTTCCTTGTTGGCATCATGCAGAAGATCCAGGTCATCTAATGGTTCTTGTCGAAATTCAGTACTGTCCTTTGGTACTAACATTATATCCATACCTTTCTTAACAACCTGGTGAGATTCTTTGTCTTTGTCTTCATGTGAAAACTTAGCCAGACCCAAGCGCATTGTAGGCGACATGTCAGCCTTGTGATGGCCTGAGGGCAGGAGATTTATCTTTTCTTTAGTATTATCCAAAGTAAGGTATAATGTGCCCCTACCTTTCTTGCTAATAGTTGTTCAAGACTTCAGCAACTCATCAGCACCATGTTCGCTGTTGCTAGCAATCTTGATAAGGAGTCCTCAGATGACCAAATTCTTCATGTGGTTATCTTCATGATCAGACCACACTGCTTGCTAAAAATGCATCGAAGTCAGTACAAGGAAAGCGCAAGTGGGACAGCTACTATACCTCACCTATAAATTTCTTCTTGGCAGCTGTGATGTTCATAATGGTGTCATTCTCATCCTCTGATTCCTCAACAGCTTCACTATCCTTCTTGTCATCACCACCTAGTGAGGAGTTGTCTTCTGTCACCGATGAGTCAGGTTCCATCACTGACTCATCAAGGAAAGGGTCACTGTTGGCTATAGACAGCTTTAACTTAAGAGTTTCAATAGCATGGAAGACTTACCCTTTGGAAGAATTGTTGATGACTGACTGGTCACCATCAATTGGTCTGGATGTGGCTTAGCTTGTCGAGCAGGCTTCTTGGGAGCCCATTGGATTAAAGGAATGGATACTAGGCTGTTGGAGTCAGAGTCACATCGTGCTATGCATGTGCATGTTAGTGAGAGGAAGACAAGAAGGGTGAATATCAGATACCTTTGACATTCCTAACTGAACCATCTGTGTGTGTTAGTGAGCAAGTGAATATGAGGGGAAGACAAGGGAATATACCTGTGTGTGCATTAGTGAGTGAGCATGACAGGAAGATGAGGGAACATACCTGTGTGCACAGACCAAAAGTGAGCAAGACAGCCAGATGAGAAGCAAGCACAACAGGCAGACGAGATATGAGCAAGGGTGAATACATACCTTTGATGTTCCTAACTGAACCATCTGTACATGTTAGTGAGCGAGCATGACAGGAAGCTGAGGGAATATACCTGTGTGCACAGACCAAAAGTGAGCAAGACAGCCAGACAAGATACGAGCAAGGGTGAATACATACCTTCAATGTTCTTAACTGAACTGTCCATGCATGTTAGTGAGTGAATGCAAGGGGAAGGTGAGGGAATATACCTGTGTGTGCATTAGTGAGTGAGCATGACAAGAAGACAAGAGAACATACCTGTGTGCACAGACCAAAAGTGAGCAAGATGGCTGAGAAACAAGCACAATGAGATGAGAAGTGAGCAAGATGGCCAAGAAATGAGCATGATGAGGAGACAAGAAGCGAGCATGACACAATGAGCAGACAAGAAGGAAGCACAACACAACGAGCAGACAAGAAGCAAGCATGATGATCAGAGGAGAAGTGAGCATGATGAGCAGACAAGGGGGGGGTGTGAAACATACCAGGATGAACTTCCCCACTTTTATAATTATCTGAACTGTCTGTGTGCATTATTTGCTATTGTTTGAGGTTTCAACAAAGTCATGCACTCACCTAATTTGGCCTTCTTATACTCATGCACTGCATTGGACAGGCTTCCTCCTCGCTTGCGTGAGCCGCTGCCTGATGCTACCGTCTGCATCCAGACTACCTCATGAGGAGTACCTAACACATGGAACTGCGCAGAAATACTGACTTGTGTTGTTCAGCGTGTTTATCTTAGCACGACAAGGTCCTGATGGGAATCGGTCATCAACTGGATGACTCTGACTCTGACAGTGAGCTCACCAGTTGGCACTGCCAGATCTTGGCCATCTGGCTGCACATTATGTGCCTGTGTTTTTTTGCAAGTCTGGCTCACAGTTGAGCTCTCCAGCATATCTGCTCAATTGTTCTTGCGCTTAGCCATGTAAGTTGATGGGTGAATTGGAGAACTGATTGGATGACTGACACTATTGACAGTTTTATAGCTGTAAGGGATCAATTAGCACCTTGTCACTAGTTGAAAATTTCCAAGAAGCCGCTTTGGCACTGACGCATGCTGTTTGAAAGGTGCAACCATTTTCCTGACACCAACACACTACCCCACTATGATGTCCTGGGCATAACAAACAGTGAGTGATCACATCTACAGCATTTTCCAAGTTAGGTTTAACATTACTTTTTTTAACCTAGATTTTCTCCATTTGCAGTTCCTGAAATGGAGCACTTGCACCATATTACCTCAACACTGGGACCTAAACTGCTCACATGCCGCAGCACCTCCTTACCAATACCTTGATCTGCCAGGAGCATGACAGCTCAATGGATAGTGCCTATTGACTAGAGTGGTGCATCCATAGCAACAGATGGCGCTAATCAGCTCACATGGATGGCACTTCCATACTGGACCCTTCTTGCTCCTGTTTTGGTAGGACCTGAAAATGGCTGACAAGGGCAGAGAGACTTGGGTGTGACAACGATGGTCCAATGTGTGGGCTGTTACCACCACTTCAGTGCCTCTGGCTATATGTCTCATGTTACTCACACCTTAAACAAACTGTGCCATGCTGTCCATCACACGCAGCTCAACTCTCTACCATCTGACAACTTCGACAACAAGCTCATTGCTGTCCAACATAATGAGTTGGACAATGACAGTGATGGTGACAGTGATGGTGACAGCAATGACAGTGCCTGGGAAATGGATAGTGCAGGTCTACAATGGCCCCACAATGACCAAAACAGTGGTACAGAGTTGGATGGCATTGAACCCTATGACTTTGGGGTTGATTGCTTCTCTGGCTGTAAGTTATTCCAGACAAAGCTCCACGAGCAAATACTTATGCAACGTACAGTTTATGAAAGGGATGAGGAGTGGGAGGATGAGGAGGATGCATGGCAGGGTGCTGATGATCTTCAGGA
Organism: Amanita phalloides; assembly: GCA_032173475.1. Classification (NCBI taxonomy): domain Eukaryota; kingdom Fungi; phylum Basidiomycota; class Agaricomycetes; order Agaricales; family Amanitaceae; genus Amanita; species Amanita phalloides. The sequence goes on from JAENRT010000080.1 coordinate 19,075, forward strand.
GGAACTGGATAACACGGTTGAACTTTCACTTCCCTCTCACTGTATGGGATCCAGCTCAAAAGAGAATAACCAAAACCCTATGCAGGTTACACCCAGCACACCACCACCAGTGATGGAGGGATATGAAATTGAATACTTCCCTGGGAAGGAAGCGGCTGCACCAGTGGAGATGCCTACCACATCTGAATCAGTCTTCGCTAAATACCAATGACAGCTCAACACTGCCAACCACAATCCATATGCCCCATTCGCATCAAAATTAGACTGGGAACTGGCCAAATGGGCGAAGCTCTGTGGACCCTCTTCCTCTGCATTCAATGAATTGCTTCGAATTGAAGGTATAGGTAAGTCGATTTGTTATGAGGTTTCAGACCATAATTTTGATCGAAAGGTAGCAGATGGATTAGCATACAAGAACACCCAGGAGTTGAATATGCTCATTGATCAGAAACTACCCCACCGCCCCTTGTTTCACTGCCATGACATTTGGATTGGTGGTGAGATGGCGGTCATGTATTCATGCAACATACTACATTGTGTACAAGCTATTTACAGAAATCCGGAGTTTGCAGCTCACTTGATACACTTGCCTGAGTGTCACTTTCAACATTCAGGTGAAGAATGTGTTTGGGTCTTCCATGACATGCATACGGGTTCATGGTGGTGGAAAGTCCAGGTATGTTAAGCAATTTATATTGCATTTCAGTTCTGATGATGGCAAAGGAAGTTGTCAAAGGCTATCAACCTGGCACATTTGTTGTACCCATTGCCCTTGCATCTGACCGCACTCATATAACACAATTTGGCAATAAGACTGCCTACCCAGTCTATATGATGATTGGGAACTTACCGAAAGAGATCAGATGTAAATCTTCACACAGTGGCCAGATATTGTTAGCATACCTACCAACAACCAAATTGAAGCTCGTCACCAATAAAGCTGCTCAACATCGCATGTTGAACAATTTATTTCATTCTTGTCTACATCACATCCTCCAGCCCCTTGTAGATTCTGGAATCCATGGCATAGCTATGAGTGATGGTCTTGGAAATGTCCATCATGTCCATCCAATACTGGCCATCTACATTGGAGACTACCCTGAGCAAGTTATGGTGACTGGGATCAAGACTGGAGAATGCCCAAAATGCGATATTCCAAACAAGGAGCTAGGTAATGAGCAATTGCCATCAAAAGTGCGAGGCATACATACTGTCCTCAATGCACTACACAAGTTTGGCACCAGTGATCATTGAGAATTTTTGGACACATGCAAGGCTGCTGGTATCAAACCCATTGCCATGCCATTCTGGCACGTGCTACCATTCATTGATATATTCCAGTCTATCACACCTGACATATTACACCAATTGCTTCAAGGGATCATGAAGCACATTATGTCATGGTTGGTCAAAGCATATGGCAGCAAGGAGATTGATGCATGCTTCCAACATCTCATACCCAATCACCACATCTGGGTCTTTGCAGGAGGGATTTCGAGTCTTTCTCATGTCACAGGGAAGGAACATGGACAGGTGGCTCGAGCGATTCTTGGCATTATTGCAGACCTAAACATCCCTGGTGGGTATGATGCTGCACATCTCATTCATGCAGTCCATGCTCTACTTGACTTCAAGTACCTTGCAGAGCTCCAGCTTATCTCAGCTTGCCATCTTACATTGATGAAAGATGCTCTGCACCGATTCCATGAGAATAAACATATTTTCATTGATTTAGGAATCTGTAAGGACTTCAACATCCCTAAGTTACATTCTTGCATGCACTATGTTGATTTGATCAGGTGTTTTGGGACAACAGACAACTATGACATGCAATACACAGAGTGTTTGCACATCGAGCTTGCCAAAGATGCCTACCATGCCTCAAACATGCATGACGAATTGCCACAGATGACAAGATGGCTAGAGCGCTGGGAACAGATACATGACTATGTGGCATACATAATGTGGTGCACTGATAATCCAACACCGAAACTATCTCTGAGCTCCCTAAACCCACCCTATCGATACATCAAGATGACATGCTTTCCCACTATCCAGTCAGTATCCATCAAAGACACAATAAGAAAATACAGAGCTGAGTTTTTCTATGCAGCATTTGCTAGGTTTGTTGTTCTGTGGAAAAATGGGTGGATGACTCGTGCTTGTTTAGAGCAAGAAATATTGGATGTCCATATCCCCTTCATCAAGATCTCTGTATATCATCATATTTGCTATGCTGACAAAAACAGTGATTTGACAACAATTGACTCAATCCATCTTTGACCTCACCGCAAAGACAAAAAAGGCTGGATATTACCAGGCCAGTTTGATACAGGCCTTGTTAAGTCTGGGGAGGGCAGTGCCAGAATTCAAGGTGTGGCTGTTCACCAATTGCTTACTGAGTTATCATGCTGAAGCAAGTATTTGCAGCTTATCATGTCATTCAAATCCATGTCATATTCAGTATTAACCCAACCACCACCCAAATTTTGTTTGGTAAACACAACCTCTGAGTCAGTACACCACAACACTTGGCCTATGTTGAGTGGTTCACACCATTCCAAAGAAATCTGGAGCCCAAGACAGGCCTCTACAAAGTGTCACATGCATTACAGAATAATGCATGCATTGCAAGCATTATTCCTGTGACTGATATCTTACAAAGCATTCATCTTTCGCCGCTTCCTGGGACTCATATGCCTCGAGAATGGACAGGTTGTACAGTTCTTGAAGAATGTAATAACTTTCTTGTAAATTCATTTACTGATACACACACTTATCAAATATTTCATGATCCTATGTAATGAATGTTTTGTTTAACAGAAATTACATTCACAGTACTCATTCTAAGGCACCTTAAGGGCATTCAGAGCCACTAACAATGATTTACATTTGTTTAGTTAGATTCACGAATTGGGTTTTTCCTGATGCTACTAATCCCATCAATGCAGATTTCTTTCCCAACTCAGTCTAGACAACTCACTGCTGCAAAGCACACACTGGCCATATCCCATCCCACTTTGGAATAGATGAAAACAATCCTGTCATCCGAGTATGGCAGATCAGCTTGCTCTAGGACCAATGGGCAACTGAACAATCCAGTCAGAAGATTTTTCACTCATGAATTTGGGGTAGTAATCAACCACCAACAATGGGAAGCTTAACTGCGACAGCTACAATTCAGTCCCGCAAATGTGCTTGATGTGAGCTGCCATGAATGGCTGTTCAATCTTGAAGATTGAAGCTTGACAAGTGTTCCTCTGCTCAACACAGAAGGTTCCAAATCAATGATACTCCCTTCACAGACCCACACTACTAACATTAATCTCCAAACCTTATGCGCTGTGTGCTACTTTTGATATCTTTAATTCATTTTCAGTCTGTTGTACATGTCTGGCACCCGCAACAACTTCCACCATTGATAAGAGCATCATGTGTTGAACCCATACATTTCTGGGTGTCGCCATTTCTGTTCTTACCCCCACTTTCGTGTTGTGCACTTGTAATGATGTAAGCACACAGTTGCCATTGGATTCGCCACTAAATGTTTTTGATGTGCTACAAGGAGGATGATCAATGAGCTGCATAGTTACAACCATAAAAAGAACTTTCTTTTGTGTGACAGCCAATTTCAAGGTCGTGCTTTTCTTTGGTATTGAACTGTCAATTTCCAGGTTCGGAAACCTCAGACTGGTGTGATGGTGAATCGTGGTTGACAAACTCTAACCCCCCTATTCAGTTTCGGATCTCACAAAAGCATAGCTGGCATGAGACTCTGGGCAGTGGAAGGTATTTCCGACACCAGAAGGTAAGTTGCGAAAAAAGATAGATGGCTGTTTGTAGATGCCATAGGAGTCACATTGGATATCACATGTGTTTTGATAGCAAGGCTGGTAGGATATGGAGAATGAAAGTGAAAGATGTGCTGCATCATCTACAAAAAGTTGGGAACCTGGCGAAGCTTGCCAGGCCAGGTGACACATTGGCCAACACTTGCCAGGCCTGGCAAATATGTCACCAGGTGGTATGAGAGTCTCACCATGCCTGGTGAAAATGTCACCAGGCAGTATGAAGGTTCGTCAAGCCTGGAGATGTACCCCCTGCCTGCTAAAGTTTCCCAGGCCATATGAAAGCATCACCACACCTGGCAGGCCATGTTCATCCAAAAATTTTGAAGTTTATTTGACCTCCCCTCACTTGTCAGTGCATCACATGTGCAAGACTTGATTATTTTCCACATCGCATCTCACCTGCTCCTTACTCCTCCCTCCTCACTGCACTCATCTTGTCTCCCTCCTCACCCTGGCCATCTCCCTCTTGCATGCCCCCTCCTATATCGCCACCATTTTGGCACTTTGAATTGAAAATTTGAAGTCAGCGCAATCAATAAGTAGGTATATGCATGGTACAATGACAGTCCATGATGGTTTAGATGGAGGCAGAGTGGCTAGTACCTGTAACAATCAAGCAAATGTTGTTTTAAGACCAAGCAGTAAGGTGGAACATTCATAATGACTACTTTACTAATGCCAACGATGGACAGATCAACATAATATTGAAACTGCGGGAACCCAACTATCGGCTCACGTCATTCTGCAACCTCCAGCAAGCCTGTCAATAAGCACACAGCCAGTCCTCTCAGCAATTTGTTGGATGAAGATGGTCACACTGAATCCATGCATATGGCCAAGGATTGGCCATCAGGAAAGAAGCGCGCCAAGGCTGTTGCACCACTGCCAACCAGTTGTGTAACAAGAAATCACAAACCATGTAAATGAGTAAGTACTGAAGCCTTGCTATTAATCAAGTTGAATTCAGCAATGTAGTTACAACAAATTGTAATCAATAGTAATAATAAATGCTATTTTACTGGTGATAATGAAACCTTCCTGGTGAGATTTGGCCACCGAAAGTCCTGGTGGTGAAGTTTCACCAGCCAGAGTATCATTGAGCTGACTTCTGACCCAGGTCATCCTTCAAAAGGCCTGGTGAATCTCACCAGGCCTGGAAAGGGTCTGACCCCACATGGCAAGGGTTGACCAGTCATCCAACTTTTTGTTGATGATAATTGAACATAATAAGCGTGGGAAACCATGAACATCCGTGAGAAGCATCTTTACCTGCATCAGGACCTGCATTGTCAGCAATTGTCACCTTATCTCCCACCACTGCCTTATCTTCTGAAACACCTCCCAACTGAGCTGGAACTTCCTGTGAAACCAAGAGCTTGTTTTGTTTTTCCCATACTTGCATCTGGCAGAAAGGTGGATTTGTAAGCTTGATGATCTTTCTGTCTGTCTACATGAGCATCTAATACACAACTCAGAGATGAGTGATTCCACAGGTGCATGGTCAAGTATTGTCACAGTTGTCCATCCACACATTCTTTCGATGTGAAATGTGATAGATCATAAATCTGCCTCAATGCTGTAGCTCTCTGCCACTGTCTGTTCAAACTCAGCTAGGACTTATTTGTGTGCCAGCCATGTAGACCTTGTGTTCAACCATGACTATTGTCTTTGTTTTTTATGGTCATGTGATAAAATACAAAATTGTGGAAGACATCACCAGTGATCTCATTCTGGATACCCTTCCCAACTAGGAAGCTTCTGATTTCAGAGAGGGAGAGATTATCAACTCTGACCATATGATGTACAGTGGAGAATATGAAGTTGGCTTAAAGAGATCATTTATCCTGACAAGATGACTTAGATTCTGAAGTACAAAATTGTTAGTGAGATGCTCCATGGATCTTGGAGTATGGTTGATCTTTCTTGGTGACCATAATCATATCACTGACTGGCATCCAGATGACATGCCATTATTATGTTCATTGCATCATGAAGCCACAGCTGGAACACTTCTTATTTGGTGAAAATGGGAATACCTTGTGTTTACATTCAAGGTAGGTTTATTGCAGTAATTTACACTCCCCCATGTTGATCCCTGGACTCCCTGCATTTTCTGGTTAAACTGTGAGAATTGACAAGGAGTCCCACCTCACTCCCACCTAACTTCCTACAGGCAGCAAAAGGCATTTTGGTGGCTCCCTTGAATGCAGGCAGTCCACAAGGAGTCCCTGCTAATCTTTAGAGATCACCTCAGCTGGATATGCAATAACTGATTCTTTATCAGGGAGTCCCCATTGATTCCTGGCCATGTACACTACAAATGATCATCATAGAACTTTACACTCTCCCATGTGTTGTACCTAGACTCCTGGTACTCATCCAGAGTACCAGTTGAAAATCCAGTCCAGTCTTGTTTTTAGCTCAAAAAATGGAGACCAAGACAGCAGGACCATCAGCAATCTACCAGCCCTCCAATCACATGCCAGCACCCTCACCAGCTCACCTGTACACTTGATTGTTACCATTTTGATTCAGTAGGTATAGTCAGGAATTGAAAAGAGCTGATGCCTGAGTCATTGGCAGCTCAAAAAAGAGCTGCTCAATCCCTGGATGCATTATTGTGATTCTGCCAAAGTGCCAATAGGTAACCCCCCAGGTTTGAGCTTATCTATCATGTCAAATTTTCTCAGATTTTTCACAATTTTATTCAAGCTGTGAGATCAAAAAGATCAAAAAGATCAAAAAACATTGTGCAACAGTAAGTCCAACTGAGCATGGCTATATTGCTGAGTCATAACAGTGCCAACATTGTCTCAAAATTAAGAAACAACTGATATCTCAGCACATTCTTTGTTTACAAATGTTTGAATATCACTGCCACTGAGAGCAAATTTACTTTCTCTGCAATTTGCATTAATAGAACATGTGAATCTGACTTTGGGATGGCATGTCATCATTGTCACACAAAACTTGAAAGAATGGCTTATATCTCAGGAAGTTCTTTGTTTACCAATGTTTGTATGACATCACTGGCATCAGACTTAGCCCCTCTACAACTTTTGTTAATGAAACATGTCATGAAAGTGACTTTTGTACCTCAGCATGCTGTGGCTGTGCCAAAAAATGTGAAGTTATGATAGTATTTTGCAATTATCTCAATGAATACTGGGTTTGCAGGCATTTGGTTTTCATGTTCAGGGTCAAATTCACTCCCTATACATTTTTGGTTAATGGGTCATGTCATAATTCTCACTTTTGAAAGTGTGGGAATTGTGACAGATATGTGACACTCAAGTGTAAGTTCTTAGTACAGTGGGAAAATCACATCATATCTAATTTATGTAATCAATTTATTTTCAATCTTATCTACATTACTAAACCTAATTTACTTATGTAATTAATCTATATACAATCTTATCTACATTGTCTAGCTTACTAATCAAATTTCAAAGAGGGGGAATGGCAGAAACTGGGTGCTGCTGGCTGTCTTTATATACCTGTCTGGTGTACATGTGCACAGATGATCTGCTGCTGGTCACATGACATGTGACATAAGCAAGGATGCAGCAGATGCAGTGGCTATGGCTGTGACATGTGACATGTGAAAGGCAGTTACAGACTGTCACACCAGGATCCACAGGGACTCCTGGTGCTCCACATGGACTCCCGATTTTAGTAGTCCTCAGGACTCCTGAAATTTGCCAGGAGTCCAGTGGGAGTCCAATGGGAGTCCAGGAGGACTCCAACAGCCATTTTACTGTGTTTTGGGGGATCTCAAATTCATCAGGGGTCCTCAGGACTCCTCAGGATCAACATGGGGGAGTGTAAAGACCTCATCAATGGTGATCCATCATGTTCAAGGTGAACAATAATTGCAACAAATGAATGATGACTGGCCTCAGATGTCCAGGCATCAGTGGAGAAGCTCAGGGCACCTTCATATGACTGCAGCATCTCAGTGATCCTCTTGTGGGTGTGTCCAAATACTAGTCAAACATTGCATGACATGGTTGATGGATGGGGCAGGTAGAACTCTGGGGGACCAGTTTTTATAAGCATTTTGAATCCACAATCTGCAACAATTTCAAATGGGTGCAAGCTTTTGACAACCCACTGGACTATTTCAGCCCTGTTTCCAAATTAATCAAATCCTCTACCCAATTCTACCATGACTTACTTAAGGACACAAGGAATAGGTATGAGTAAGTTGGCCTTTTCCAAATGCAACTGAAATAGATCCATTTGCTAGGTATCCTTTCATGCTAGTGTGAGCTGCATCAATGTCCCTTGCTTTTGATATCTGTTTATACATGTCCTCACCCCAACACTTCGATGTGCAAATGTGTTTCAGTAAGTTACTGGTAGATTTTGCATCTCCTTTATCAAGAAAATGCCAAACAGTTTGGCCACAGCCCCTTCTGAGGCATTTAAAGACATGGCTTTGGCACCCATCTACATATTCAATAGTGGGAGTACTACCAAAGAATGCATACACTGGTGTGTTCCACTCATTCTTCAATCTTTCTGTCAGAATGTCAGCTATAACCCCTCTATTCTTCAGGTGCCACAGCTTACCCAATTCTGCCTCAGAATCATTGGAATCATCAGGGCATTCTCTGATTCCTCTGATTCCTTGGGCTCTTCTTCAGGCACCAATTTGGCTACCTGTTGGATTTTCTTGGAAACAGGGCCTCATCATCCAAGGAATTGATATCTATAGTGGCTGGCTCTTGAGCAGATGGGCCAGACTACAAACATGAGATGAGTGATTAACTTTATTTCTAGTGGGACATACCTTTTTTTGTTTCTTCAAAGAACCTTCTTCATGGTCAACTGCTTTTTCTTGAGCAGTTGGTCCAGACTACAAATGTGAGTAGCGAGATCAACTTTATTCATCTAGAACTAGCCTGACATACCTTTTTGTGTTTCTCTGATGACAAAGAACCTTCTGCATGGTCAACTGCTTTGCATTTACACTGTTGAAGTCCATCCTCAGCCTGGATATGGGCCTTTTCAGTTGGTTTGCATTGGTGCTTCTCAGTGACAACATCGCTCATTTTGTACTTTGATCAGATCTTGGCCTTGTTTAGAAATGCCAGAAATAGTCTGTGATAGACTTTAATTAAACTTTTGATTAAAGTTTGATGTATATATACAGAACCAAGCCACCACAGGCATGGCTCAGAAATAAGTCCTGACATGTCCCATACCTTATATTTCCCAGGCAATGTGGTACCCATACCCACAGGTTCACAGGTTCAATATCTAAGACCTGCACCCATACCCAGTCATACTCTTACCTGTGACCCATGATGCCCAGTGAAAAGTCACTTGACTGCGATTGACAAAGACAGATTGTTTGTCAATGTAAGCCATCCCATCGCCGCCAGTCACGATTTGGCGCTTTTCGTGAATTTTGGTAGATCATGGTATGCTGTGGTAGATAGGAAAGAGCTAGTGCTGACTTTTCATCATTCTCATACACTTGTAATCATCACATTTTGTTCACTGCATTACCACAATGACTAGAGTGACTAAAAACGACTGTAAAGGACTAGAAAGACCGGCATCGATCAGGCTGGTTGCCGGCTACTACTGTTGATTTCCTTGACCCCCTTGTTTGAATTGATTCCAGTTGCTAATTGCTGTCACTGCCATCAAAACAGTTGAATATTGTGAACAAGTACATGCCACTCACCAGCACCATGCTGCCCATTGTGCTTCCACCAGGTCCATTTGCCATACTGCCACCAAGTTTGCTCACCACACTGCCATCAGGTCTGTTTACTACTGCAGGTGGTGCTTTCTAGGACATATCTTAGTATTTTGATACTGCAATCAATACCAACTCACTTGAAAGTTGGCTGTGTGATCACGGAAAACCTGCAGGACAGAATAAGTCCAAGTCAAACATGCACACATGCGAGTATCTGCACCTTGTGTTGAGATTCATCCAGCTTCTTGTAGCAGGCTTCAAATTGTCACTTTGTACCATCTGGGTGAACAATCTTCCATTCATGACCACAAACAGTCCTGTTAAAAGTCAAGCAATGGTTATTTCTAATTATGTGATGGCACATACTTCATGCTATTATCTCTCCCAGCCTCATATATATCATCCAATGTTGATGGTTTCCCCCTCTTCTGTTTCACAGTCAATGCAGCTGGTTTGTTATTTGCTTGAGGCAGATGAGTGGATTGGGAAGCATGGGCATCTAGATGGTTGCCTTGAGTATTTGTTACAATGTCTTGTACTATTCTTATCCTTACCTTTATTACTCATATCTACTGTGCATGGACAGCCTCTTCTTTTCATAATTACCTTCATATTTCCTTTCTCAGGTTGTTACAGCTTCTCTTCCCTTTTTGTCTTTATTTGTTTTCTAAAAACATATATAAACCCTCATGTACCAGCCTTTTCTTTAGTTCCAATTTAATTGAATCTTGCCCTCATCATTCTGAATGATCCTGAGTGCTCCTCTCCTCATTGTCATGCTCACTCTCTTCTCAACCTTCATCATCATCAGACTAGACATTGGAACTCTTGTCCAGTAGACTGGGAACAGACTGAGACTCTGTTTGTCACTGTCAACTTAGAATGAATCATGCTGAGGACATCAATCTTAACACAAATTGGAACTCACGACTTGCTCAGTGTATCTACACTAGCACCCACACATTGAACGAACCTCTAAGCAAGGTACTGAATTGATACACCATTGAAACCCGAACCTCTAATCTGAGGCCCCCGAATGGATCTGTTCTTTTTAGACAGAAATACTATCTAGATAAANAAATCCACTTGCCCTTTCCAACAAGTTATACTTGATTTCATCACAGATCTACCTATTTTGGATGGCTTTGACTCTATCCTGGTCACAGTGGACCATGGTCTTACAAGGGGGTAATTTTCACACCCTGCAAGAAAACTATTGATGCCCTCGGAACAGCAGACATCTATATTTCTGAAATTTTCAAACAATTCAGACTCCCTGATATCCTCATCTCCAACTGAGGTCCCCAGTTCGCAGCAAAGGTCTTCCAAGAAATTCGTAAAGCATTGAGAATCAATCATAGGATGAGCACTGCATATCACCCTCAAACCGATGGAGAAACAGAACAAGTCAACCAGGAACTTGAAATATATCTCTGGATGTTCTGTACAAACAAACCCCATAAATGGAAATCATTCCTTCCCATTGCAGAATTCGCACACAATAACTGATATCATGATACTGTGAAGGCATCCCCATTTCGACTAATGTATGGAACAGATCCAATTGCTATTCCAACAGCTTCAGTCAAAATGAATATGCCTGCTGCTGAGAACCACCTACAACTGCTACAAAAAGCAAGACAAGAGGCGCTAGCAGCACATGAACTAGCTTGACAAATGGTTGCTGCTCAAAACAGAGACAAGTCAATTAAGCTTGAAAGAGGCGACAAAGTCTGGCTTGACAACAGGAACCTGTGCATTCCATACGAATCAAGGAAACTAGCACCAAAACAAGAAGGACCCTTCATAATTGAACAAGTCATGGGACCAGTAATGTACAAACTAAAACTCCTGAAACAATGGCAAATTCACCCTGTGTTTCATGCCTTGCTTCTCATGCCCTACAAGGCAGTACTTTACACTCCCCCCCCTTCTGGTAGGATTCCTATAGGATTCTGACAGAATTCTGGGAGTATGAAATAAAATGTTGGAAAACATGTTGTGCCAAATATTTATGTTTGCTTGTTCATATGTATGTTTGTCTGAAAGGTTATTTAATAATATGTATCATGTTTATGCAGCCATTTACAAGCTACTACTCTCACTACTATTGTTATTACCAAGAACCTCAGCCTTTGTGAGCTTCTTGCACACTTGACTTGTATGATATGTCAGCATTGTGTGCAAAAGCCAATTGAAGTTCCCAGGTGTCATCCTT
>JAENRT010000080.1:35016-78950 GCA_032173475.1 Amanita phalloides
AAATTCACCCCATGTTTCATGCCTCACTTCTCATGCCCTACAAGGAAACAGATATACATGGACCAAACTATGTGAAACCACCTCCTGATGTCATAAATGGACAAGAAGAATTTGAAGTTGAAGCAATTCTCACACACTGATGACATGGCACAGGGTACCATTACCTAGTAAAATGGAAGGGGTATGGACCAAACGACAACTCATGGGAACCCGAGCACAACCTAAGCAATGCTGCGGAAATCCTTCTACAATATAAGAAGAGAAGACGGTTGTAAAACACCTTCATGACACGATATTTCAACCACACATACTTGAAGCAAACCCATCTCATAAACAAACAATATGCCGCCCCCCACTCTTGCTATGCTATCAACTGAAAGAACTGTGGGAATCTGCGTCACGTATTTTTCCTGGACCCACATTCTCATCATTCCCTTTGAAGACGACATTCTCATCCTACTAGAACACCATCAATTCATTGTATTGTTTGTATCAAACATGGACCCCGAATATCCACATGCCCTAAGAAACACCATCAACTAAATGCTCCACCCATCTGGTTGACCCTGGTTCGAAACCAAAAACATGATGAGATCTGGCGAATATTGAATGCTGCTATTACCATTGATAACTGGTTAAGTTATTGAAACTTCACAAGAAGTGAGGACAACGTCTTCAAGGCCAGATACCTCTATTACCTATTTCCTCAAAAGGTCATCTTCAGGAACCCATTAATTCCCACACATCAGGAAACCCTCAGATCAATGTTCCTGGATGCGGAATTACTCTATACCCTCACTAAAGAACTAGAGAAAGTGGCAATAGACGACAGATCAGATCCTGATCCATGGGAGGACTTCCTATTTATGGAAGATTGTACTCTCAGCATCCGACACCAAGACCTGAGTCAACCACTATAAAACACCCGATCCCAGCATAGCCTTATCAATCCTCACTTACACCAAATCGAAAATGTTGTCCTTCATCATCATCCTCTATGTCCTCACCATTGCTTTCCTCACCAGCACCCACTGTTGTGTCAACCCTTCCCTCACTGCCTATGATGAGGACCACCCCCTCGAGGTCTTCATGACCACCACCATCACCACCACCTTTACCAAGGACGAGGACCTCCACGTCCACCCCACTGAACTCGCCACCCCTGTCGCCCAGCTCACCCACCCTGTTGTCATCCGGCCCCAGAACACTGCCCTCGAAAATGTCAGCCAGGCCCTCGCCCTCCTCATCCTGCAATATAACTTATTCGCCAAACCCCTCGACGTTTACACCACCCTGACACTCCACACCAAGCCCCACCTCCTCTCCTATGATGAACGAGACGCCACACTTGAACAAGTGCAGCAACTAAAAAGATCAATCAAAACCCTTCAATGGCAGGTTGAAACAGCAGCCAAAGACATTGACAACATCGCCAAATGGCTGGAGTCTTGACAGGACCACGGATGGACATCCTCTAGCTGGTAGAAGTTGGTGACTTCTCACATACGAAGGGGGTAATGTTATGATTGCAACGTAATGTCTTGTACTATTTTTATCCTTACCTTTATTACTCATATCTACTGCACATGGACAGCCTCTTCTTTTCGTAATTACCTTCATATTTCCTTTCTCAGGTGGTTACAGCTTCTCTTCCCTTTTCGTCTCTATTTGTTTTCTAAAAGCATATATAAACCCTCATGTACCATCCTTTTCTTTAGTTCCAATTTAATCGAATCTTGCCCTCATCATTCTGAATGATCTCAAGCACTTCTCTCCTCATTGTCATGCTCATTCTCTTTTCGACCTTTGTCATCATCAGACTAGATGTCAGAACTCTTGTCCAGTAGACTGGGAACAGACTGAGACTCTGTTTGTCACTGTCAACTTAGAATGAATCATGCTGAGGACATCAATCTTAACAGATTCCAGGTAGATGTCGCAACAGAAATGTACCGGTGGATGCATAGCCAGTACCCAAACGTGCACTGCGGGGATCCCTTTTTGCTGGAGCAAACATTGGCAGCAGCACAGGAGGTCATACAGGGACAGTCCTTTTATGACAAAATGATTAACCGAGCCACCATCCTGTCTTACATGATCAAATCAGAACCCCTTGCCACACCCACCACCAGTCACGATTCCTCCACTGCTTATGTCAAAAAGGAGGACATGACCATGATGATAGAAAAGCTGGGACAAACCATGATGCAGACATTCACACAGACGCTCAACAACACCCAATATCGCACTCCGCAATCCTGGAACTATGGACCACCCGCTACCGGCGTCAACACCATTGCATTAGGCAGTGCACCTACCAGACAATCAAGCAGCCCACAGCATTGCAACTTCTGCAGCAACATCATGCACTTTATTAGCCAGTGCCCTGACATTGACCAATACATGGCAGAAGGAAAAATCGCGAAAAATGCGGAAGGACAAATCATACTGCCAACCAGGAACTACGTGCCATGCTACAACCAGTATAACATGCTAAAAGAAAACATCAATGAATTTATGCAGCACGTGGATGCACAGTCCAACAACCACCCGGCCATGTTCTATTCTCCACAACCTGCACAAGAATCAGCTCCGCCCGCCACCGTGACCCCCGTTATGACATATAAGGCAACAGTTGAGGATGCGGAAGAAGAAGAAGAGATGGAACGATTACAGAGGAGATTGGTGGCCTTGCAGATGAAGAAGAGAACAGTGTTGGATAGGGTCAAAATTCCGGTAAAGTCAAAAGGTAACCCCACAAAGGAGGCTTCGACCAGTGTGGAACACACGGAGGAGATTGTATTGCCAGAAGTAGAGAAAGCTCAGAGAGGCCCCAACCCATCCATTCTCAAGGGCCTGCAATGCCAACTACCAGCCACCACAAGACTCTGTCTATAGCCAATATACCCCTTTCCCCTCCCTTCTCTCCCCTGCTTGATGAGGCCTGTGGGTCTGTGTCCTCTAGGATGGTGGGTTAGTGTTGTTGGGCGTGAGCTCATAACATAATCTTAAGTCTCTATTACCACACTCCTCATCTTTGTTGACAACAGTGTCGAGCACGCCTTGCTCATCATCACCCACAACATTGATATACTACACCTCTATCTAAAGATAGGGCATATCGGAAAAGGAGTGAGTCCATTGAAGGAGTCCTGTCAACACTAAGAAATCCCAGGCTGGAACTGTGTGAGTAGGAGTATAAGTGCGAATGTGGGAGCTTAGCGGATAATTGTTGATGTGCACTGTAATGAGCCGGTTCTGGCTGTGTTGGGACTGACAGCCAAGCGGAGCCGTTTTGCATCCACACAGTGCCGAGCAACCACTGCATGGGTGCCTCATGGTCAGTAGTATATAAGGATCACATGTTTGTAGGTAGCAGTGAATACCACCCTGCCACTCTTTTAGTTTCGTTTCCCTCAGCTCCTCCTTCAACGTTGGTGCCCTCTGAGACTTGGCGCACCCTCTGAGGGTAGACGAGCACCTTCCGAGAGTAGACTCAGACCACCAAGCCCCTTTGGCTGAATGCTATTCCACGTCAGCCTTATAATTGTTGTTTCAGCATGGTGGGATGGAGTTGTGGAAGTGGGCAGATAGTGGCAGGAAGGCGGATTTGTGGATAATGACGGATTGTCACAGATAGTCGCAGAATATAATGTCAATACCCGCAGATAACACGAAGTGCTAAGACACGGATAATGACAAAATATAAGTCCAGTGTAATGGATCGATTCCGGCTATGCTGGAATCGATGCCCAGTGCTCACCAGAGTACCACCTTGGATGTCACACCTCACAGCGCCCTTCTCAGAAGCCACCAAGCCTTGACGAGCCCAACCAACGCCATTGCTTCCATCTCGGAACCCTCTCAGAGCCCCTCGGAGCCCCTCGGACCCCAGGCACCACCTCGGAACCTCGGTTACATACCTACCGAGCGCCACATGTATGCCACAAGGCAGTAGATACAAAAACCATGTAGTAGGTAGTTGAATACATCTTCCCTTCACCCCAAAACCACTGTTAGAGCCAGAGCGAGCACTGCGCAGCACTGGGCGACGCCTTTTGGTGTCGCCGAACTCCCTTCGGCACTTTCCCGCAACCTCGGAGGCTAGCCAAGCTAGCCTCTGCTTAGTTGTTTCACCAGTGCGTGTGGTGACAAGAATGAGGACAACAAGAACAACAAGAACAATGAGAAATGAAGAGACGAAGCTGAAAAGAACTCTGAGCACAAGAGGGATAACAATTGCCTATCTTTCTCCTGCTACCAGAACACTTTATATACATTTTTACCTACCATTGAGACGCAAATGGACTTGACTGAGATAAAATAAACTTGAAATTTTCTTTGTAAAATTTCCACTGCTGTCACGGTTACTGACCCTTTCCAAATCTGCGTTGAAAGTATTTCTCCTATATGGCTAGTTAGAGCTGCGATCGCGGAAGATTTCCTCCTGTGTGTGAAGCCATATTGTGGTCCTGACCAGGGCATGATGTTCCTGTCGGATTATCATTGAGTTTGCCACTACAGTTTCTGTCATTCGTGTTTTGATCCCAATACACGCTAGATCTTTCTCCAGCAACCACAAACCTGTAAAACGGCTCTCTTCTCCAGCTCCATATAGGCTGGCTGTTGTACCACACATTGCCATGCCTGCTCACACACAGATATCCGTTGTTCTGGGTGTATACAGGTTTTAACCATAGTTGGCACACCAGCAACTAAGTGAATCACGATCTGGATCTTGCAAGTGGAGTTGCCTGATGTGGAAGGGGTGCTGCATCGGGCCTTGGTTATATTGGTTACTGACCGTTTACTAGCCATTTTAGCAGCTTAGTCAGCATGCTCTACTGGAGTATTGGCGAGCTGTGTGCTGCCACTGTGTTTGTCTCAGTCAACAATATGTGCATCTGTGGTCATTGTTCTGCATCCAATCCCATCTATCGGTATGCATGGTGGCTGCATTATGGTATGGCAGACAGTAGCAGTATACACAGAAGTTGGTGGGCGGATAATTGTGGTAGTGCGGATAACTTTTCTTAGTGTCATTCGAAGCATGTGGGTGTGTGCGGATAATTGTTATACTGCCAGACTTCAGTGACGGGGTCAGGGCATGTGCTATTCCAGTGGTGGATAAAGCTCTTTGTGTGCAACATGATGCATGCCTGTTCAGATGCCTATGCACACTCACAGCCGGACAATGCTCATCATCTCCCCCCCACTTAAAAATCTGACTGCCCTCAGTCAGTCACCACTTTGGGTCTTATTCCAGAGGTCATATATCGAGGTGTTATGATGCGGAAATCCCAGTTGGTAGCAGATATGGCACTTTAAGTGTCGTAGGAGCAGTTATTATTTGCACGTGGCTTTGTTGATCTTCTTTGTGGGAACTTCTCAGTGACTTGCTACCTTCCTCCTGGGAGTTTTTTCCACCAGCTTCCTTCCTTTTACCACCATGTCATCTCCCACTGCCCAACCGTTTGACATGAATTTTGATGATCAAATTGCAGAGCTGGAGGCCCGTGTGGCCCGTGAGGAAGCAGAGCGGCTCATGAGGGAGGTGGCAGCGGCGAAGCAACTGGATGAAGAGAGGCAATGACTGGTGGCGCTGAAAGCAGAAAAGGTGCAGAAGTTGAAGGAGGTGGCTGAACGACATGTGTGGGAAGAAGAGGCAAAGTGACTTGCTGAGGAGGAGGCAGTGCAAGAGAGCACTCGAAGGGAAGCTGAAGCGAAGCGAAAGGTGGCAGAAGAAGAAAATGAATGACAACACAAGTCCACTGAGGTGGCGCAATGATGTTGAGAAGAAGCATGGTGCCAAGATGAATTGCGACGTCAGCAGGAGGATGAGACCCGTGGCCAACAGGGGCGACCGAGAGCGCGACCTAAGGGCAAGGCCATGGTGTGAGACGAATCCGCTGTTGATTTCTCGACTGTGTGGGTGGCAGCTGAAGCGGCAGAGGAGGAAATTCTTGGACAAGACCTCACGGCATTACAAGGACTGGTGGTGGCAAATGAGGGGGAAGTGGCTAGAATCGAGAAGAAGCGTAAGCAAAAGTGGTTCAGGGTGGAAAGTGCAGGTGTGGAAGCAGGACTGTCAAAACGGGTGAAGTTGTGTACACCCAATGATCCATCATGCGACTGGTGAGTAGTGGCCGATTTGTTTTTTTTTGCGCGTATCTGACAGAACGTGCAGATGTCAGAAAGTGGGAATCACTTGCTATCCATCCCCGAGCCCCAAGAGCAAGGTTTGCGCTGAATGTCACCATATTTGTCAAGTCTGTCTGGTCGGCAGGAAGTCCATTACAGGACGGAAAATGACCAAAGCTGCGAAATCGATGGAAATAGTCGAGGTGAGCGATGAAGAAGCAGACAGTGGCAGCATGAGTGACAGCGAGAGCCGCAAAGCTGTTATAGTGGCCTTGCCTACCAATCCTGTCCACTTGCTGCAAGGCATACTTGCAGACACGCGTTCCCAGACCAAGTTCCTGGGTTCCATCGCAAGTTCTAGATCCAGCACAACTGCGTGCCTCGCGGAACAGCAGACAATGATATTGGCACTCATGGAATCGACCATTGGGCTAGTCAACACAAATCGTACCATCCTAGCAGAGTTGCAAGATATCAAGCAGCATTTCAACACCCTGGTACAAGTGCTTGAGGGTCATGTAGCTCGGTGCCCTTGCACAGAAACAGGTATGGTAGATGACGCAGGAACACAGTGGGCAGACAAGGACAGCCATGGACGAGGATGGCTACCAGACGATGGAGCAATGGTGCCAGAAGTGGCCATGGGCAGTGAGCATGCAGGGGCAGCAACAGGAGTTGCGGAAGGCGCAGGTGGCGAAGAGGAATTACAAGACACTGTGGGAGCTGGAAACAATGTCCAAGCTGCAGAACCCGAGTCTCCTATTCAAGCCGCGTTTTTGCTTATGGCATCGTCGTGATTCCGTGTTGGCCTTCTCACATCTCGTAATTTCTTTGTGTAATTCTTGCACCTTTTATTAATATTAGTTGCGCATTCCTGGAATAGTGGAATGAGATGAAAACTAAATTAAGAGTTAAGTCATGGTATAGGTATCGTAACAGTGACTTAATGTCTATTTTTGGCTTTTAGTATTGTTTATATCTTTATTTTTGATGCAAAACAGAACATATTCTACTTAGCAGCAATGTTGGTCAATAGCGGATGTCTGTCAATAATCTTCTTCCAGGTTGGAGGGATAATAGCCTATTTCTTCTTCATCCTCATCTCCTTTTGCCACTGCCGGAATGTCCTCATCATCATCACCCTGCGAATGGGAGCGGTTCATGTCACGTATGCATTCCTCAGAAACATCCAGTATGTCATCAGGTATAGTTAAGCTGCATCAGGCGAAGTATGGGATAATGTGAAATGTGGCATAAGGCCTGTCGAGTACAGTTCCATCCAGTTCACAAAGTAGATACACACCACTGCGGTTGTGAGATACCACCATGTAAGGGCTGATGTAGCAAGGGCGCATTTTCTTATTCAGGGATTTCTCGATTGCTGTGTTACGGACGAGTACTAAAGCACCTCTCTTGAAATCGAAGTTCTTGATAATGGTTGGGTGTTCCTGTTCAAACTGTCACACAGCTGCAATCCTGGCTGCATAGACCTTCTCCTTCAAGGCTTCTGTCTGCATGCATTGCTTTTGTAACTCCATAGTGCGTCAGGCAATCAGCTCCGTAGTTGACAAGAACACTGATGGCAGCGGTAGTAGGTAGGTGGCTTCCATGATATCCAACGGAAGTAGCGGATGTGTACCAGTGACCGCAAAATATGGCAAGACTCTCATGCGTCGCCTAGTTGTAACGTGTTCCAACCAGAATATGGAGTGTAAAGATAGTGCCCAATTCGAACCCTGCCCTTTGCTAGCTTTGTATAGCGCTTGCCTGATGTCATAGTGGCTTCTTTCAACAATCCCATTGGCGCAAGAGTTGTAGCCAGAAATGCAGATGTGGCAGATATGGTACTTCTTCTCTAGATACTCCACTGTGTGGATGATTGGCGCTCCGTTGTCCATGACAATCTCGACTAGGCTTCCCCAACGACAAATCAGGTCTTCAAATATCCAGTCCCCGATGGTGTTAGAAGTTTCTTGACGTAAGGCGCAGTATTCCGGGTAGTGTGTGAGGGAGCAACGGGCCTGGATGAGATATTTGTACTGGTGCGACAGCAGAAGGTGCATGGTATCAAGATAAACCTTGGCAAATATAGGTGCAGGTTCCGCTACAACTGGTGGGATGCGGAATAGTTGGAGTTGTTGTTCTTGACATACATGACACGATTTGATGTACCATTTGATGTCGTCCTGTAAGTGTGGCCACCAAAACTGTTCCGTGATCGCAGCGCAAGTGGCGTAGAACCCATGGTGTCCCAAGTCGTCATGACAGCTCAATAGCACTCAAAGTCACTTGTCCATTGCTAGAACTACTTTATGCACACCGCTCCTGTCTCTGAACCAAAGCTTATCATCATCCATGAAGAACTTGGCACTATACCATATCAGCTTTGCCCATTCCTCATCGGATACTCCCTCAGGTCATTCCAGCTTGGTGAGAAACCTCTTTACTAGTGTTAGCCTTTCCTCATCCTGCGTGGCCATCTCAGCTCTCCACGGGAATACTGCCTTGTACATTAGTTCCGTGATCTCGGACCCTGACGGTGGCATCGTTTCCTCTGGTTCTGGCATGTTGGGTTCTGTGGATAAAGCAGCAGTAGCATAGACTGTCTTACATTTGACAATGCGAGGCATGATTTGCATGTAGTGTCCTATTTCCACCTTCCAGGTTTGTGCTCCTGAGCATTATGTGGTTATTTCTGCTGGTGTGTGGTTGATTTGGTGCATAAATCTGTAGAGGTTGTTGATCCAATCATCGAATTCCTCATCTGCTTCTTGGTTGGGTTCCTTGTCTAACGGTTGCCATGGTCACCTAGATAATCCATCAGGTGCATGTAGCGTTCCGGGTATGTGAACTAATTTGAAATGGAAGGTGAGTATTGACAGGATCCATTGGTTAATCGAGGCAGAGGGTGCGATGTCGGGGTTCTTGAGCATGTCTTTTATGTAGTGAGCGTCGACTTCCACAATCAGATTCCATACTCCAATGAGATATAGCTTAAGCACCTTCAATGCATGAAACAATCCGTAGATTTCTAATTTTGGCTGTGAAAACTGTGCTTCTTGTTTGTTGAGGGTGATAGATCCAAAGCAGTTGTAGTATTGGATTGCGGTGTTGTCATCAGGGTCACATTGACACAACAAGAAACCTACTGCTATCCACAAGGTGTCCACGGCTAGTATTACTGGAGTGTCGGATTTGTAATTGATGGGGTGTAGAGTGGGTGACATGATGAGTGCTTGCTTCAAATCCTCCTGCACAGCTATTTTGTCCGGTCCAAAGGTAAATGGTATGTCTTTCCACATTAGCACAACTAGCGGGTGTGCGCAGTGTGTGAAGTTCTTGATAAAGATCCTCACCACTCCAATAGTACCTAGGAAAGTGCAGACTTCTGACAGTGACTGGCATGGTGCCCAATTCATGATGGCTGTGAGTAACTCTTTTTTGGGTTTGTGTCCATGATACGTGCATAGGTGGCCAACTACCATAATTTCTGGTGTGCAGAGCACCAACTTCTTCCCAGAGAATGTTCTGCCAGCATACTTCATGTGTTGCACCACCCGGTTAAGACCTTGGAAGTGCTCCCACACAAACCACCAGATTCCTGGGTTCTCCAGTATTGTCTTGTAGGTATTGTTGTCCTGTTCGTAGCATGTCAGAGGACCCTTGACTGGTACATCATCGATATATGGAATGGTAAGGTCCAGGATTTCCAGTTGAAGTATGCAGGTAATGTCATCATGGAAGATAGGTACCGAGTTTGTCCATCCCATTGGTAAGGTGGTTAGTCGCATGGCTCCAAAAGGTGTCTGGAAAGTGGTTAAGTCCCTCGAATCTTCCACAAGTGGGTGCTCGTCATAGCCAACATAGAGATCCAGCATGGCACCACAAGCGCGTCCTGCAAAGTTTTCTGCTAAGTGTTCCAGAATGGGCGTGACACCTGAATGTCGAATGGTGACTGTGTTGAGGGGTTCCAGCAAGTGAACTAACCGAAGTTTACCATTCTTCTTTAGTATGCAGAACCAGCGGGACTGGTAGGAAGAGTTGGATGGTTCGTAGATGCCAGCATCGATTTTTGTGCGGATAATGTCACAAATCTGGTTGTAGAGTCCTGGCGGAATCGGAATGTTGCGCTGAATCCACAGGGTATGCGGGACTGTCAGGATATCCACCAGAGGGAAATACTCCATTTTAAATCTTCCACGTTTGTTGTCGTCCCATGCAAACGCCTTGTCGTGTTTCATCATAAAGTGGTGCAGCAGTTTTCGTTCTTCCAGCCATAGAAATTTGGAACCGTGTTCTTTCTCCAGTGTTCTCTTGCATTCTTCCGTATATCGCCCAAATGGTGTAAACTCAGGTGGTGTAGTACTTAACTTTGGCAACCCTGCTAGTGGGTCACCCTTGATTTCATGGATAATTCAGAACTCTTTTGGTAGTTGACTGATTACAGGCTTGACTTTCTTGTGTACTGGTTTGTACTTTTTCTTTTGTGGGGACAGGAAGACAGGAGAGATGTTGTCACGACATGGGTTTGTGGAAGCTTGTTGTTGGGGTATGGAACTGGTGGGAGTAGAGGAGTTGTGTGAACAGAGGTGTGTGGCATTTAAGTAGGTGTGGGTGTGCAGGTTGCATTGTTCAGTGTCTATTTCTTGCAGGCTTATTGTGGCACCAAGATAGAGATGATGGTAGATGTTATTGTGGGATGTATTGGTAGTGGTATGTACATCAGAGGGGGGCTGTATAGATGAAACAGGGGTATTGGCCTTGATATCTAAGGGCTTTTTGGTAGTAGTGTCAAACAATAGAATACAAGCCACCTCTCCATGATTATTAATCAGTTCCTCAAGGTTGTCTGAAAATCCTCCTTCTCTTCGCGCATTTTGACATATTTTGGCAGGCCATGGGGTATAGTCAGGATGGTGAGTATGGCGTCACTATTTGGGTCATGGATGGTAATAGTTTGCTCCTCGTTCTTATAATTTTTGACAACAGATTCCATTAGCACATCAAACAGGCAGCCAGGTAGAATGTCATAGGCAGGTGATTTGATAATGTGGGCCTGGAAATATAACTTGATGTTGCCAAGGCGGAATGGAACATCCTTTGCTAGGCCAAGCAACGTGTCGACTTCTCCATTGGTGGCTTCCATGTCAATTTTGATCGCGGGATTGTAGTGAATTCCGAGCTGATTGCTGACTGTGTCAGACATGCAGACTATGGAGCAGCCGGGGTCGATAACGCAGTCTACCATTGCACAGTCGTCGATCCTTCCCTGCACACAATGTAACACATGTGATTCCTTGGTGACTCATAGGCGGGACTGGTCTTGGGGCTCAGTGGTGTAATAGGCTTCCGCGATGTCAGGCATGATGTATATCTCCCATGTCGATTCGCAGTAGTGAGTACTGGTGCGCGTCACAGAGTTAAGAAGTCCTGTAGCTTTTGGCATACTTCCAGTGAGGTCACAAGAAGTTCCTCGAAGCTAATATTAGCAGCGTGACTTTGGAGAGTGCAGTGGAAGATGTCTTTCACTAGTTTGTCGTTCTGAGTGGGAGAGGTCATCGTGTACATAGGATCCTTGTTCTTGGTCATGGGTGCTGCTGCGAATACATGGGTGTAAGAGAAACCATCTTAAGTCTGGGGAGACTCAAGCTACTTGCACTACTTATATACTACTCTACCAAGACCCTTGCCACTACCTAGTCCCACCGGCACTCCTACAGCATTCATGCTCCTTCTGGTCCCATATGAGCACTGCCTCCGCACTGTCACTGTTGCTATGCATCTGGGTGCAGCTGCTGTAACACCATCTTCTGGACCAGTCCGGGTTGCCCTAGACCTTGTAACCATAAGGGGCTATATCCTTAAGGCCTCCTTGTCTCCATAGGCTGTGCTGCAATCCCATATGACCATATGCACTGCCACCACTGCTTCCTGATGCGTGATGGCATGATCCCTGATGCACTGATGCCGACATCGATCAATGATGCCATCAAGAGCGCGATCCTCTTGCCTAATCTGGCTGTCTTTCCTAGTATAGTGTATGGCCCCCTTGTATGGCCATCATCTTGTCCCATGGTAAGCGCTCCCATGCGCTAACCCATGCAAAGTGTTCCCAGGCTCCCTCCTAAGGCTCCTGGCCAGTATAAAGACTGTGATAGTGGTCCCAGACCACTGATAGATAAATTGAAATTTTGTGATTGTAACACAAGTGCAGAATGTGGTTTTCCATTCATCTCCATCAGAGATGCAGACTAAGTGGTAAGTGTGGTGGAGGTCGATTTTGGTGTAGATACGTGCCTTGCCAGGGCTGTCAAGGAGATCTGAGATCAAAGGAAGAGGGTACTGATCCTTGCAAGTGAGTTAAATATTGAAGCACCAGCATATCTCTCTGTCGCTCCACCGCATAGGAGTGTAGGGAGACTCTCTCTGACGGCACCACTGGGAGCACAATATATCTACCATATGGCGAAGGCAACCGGAGCAACAGCGAGCCCACAAGGCCTCAGCATCTCAGACAAAATTACAAAACAAACCACCACTTAGAGCGACGGAAGCTAGTGGTGTCATTGGACCCAAATAGAAGAATAACAATTCTAACCAGTGTGGTGGCCTAACACACGCACACGCACCACCCCATTCAACTCAAACCATAACAGATGCGTTCACACGCATAACCTCGGCAGACACAAGTATACTGAGCCCACCGCTGCAACAACAAGACTAACAACAATATAACACCTGTAGTCTCATCCAGGCAGAACCAATGACTGGAACACTCTCCGAAAGCCCACCGGTTTCTCTTCTATATATATAGAACACGCACACGACCAACTGCAAAATAGAAGAAGTCTCTACAAAAACTCAAGCTCCACAAGACCCCCACCCAAGACAACATTAAGCCAGCACACAACCATCACACAAATCGAATGACCACATCCACGAACTACACACCCACATCGCATCAAGAAGGGCCTCAACTACCGCAACTCACAAAACCAACCCCCCCAACACACCAAGGTCACCGAACCTGCTACATGCTATAATATAGGTACAAAAGCAACACATAGTGAAAGTCCCTCGTAGCCCTGGTAAAAAAAAGCCGTAGGCAACGGCAGTACACGAGCTCCACTATATACAGAAGATGAACACAAAAATCTCCGATGACCTAGCCTTAGTGTCCCAGTCCACACCACTGACAACTACGTATAATCCACAGAGGGAGACCCACAAGCGACCCGTCGCCAAACTCACGGGACCAAATAGGATCCAGAACGCCCACAACGAGCGGACCCGAGCGAAACTCTCTCTAGAAGGATTCACATCAGACACTCACTCCTACAAGTAACAACGCGCGATCAAGTGCAGCACACTCTCACAACACTCCGAGGAGACGCCACAGAAGCAACAAGACCACCACCATCTTACCGAACAGTGAACCAATATGATGGACACCAAACGACCAAAGACAACACAACCCACACCAAACACCAAACCCACACCAAACCAGCAGTGAACACACACCGGGAGGTGATACAAAAGTGGCGGTCAACAAAACAAGTCTGAGCGAACCACCACACTCACCGGCAGATCGTAGAATACAATGGTGAAGTACGAGATGAGACCCGACATAAAACTACAAAGACAACCAACCAGACAACACAGTGCAACGGAGAGGAGACAACGGGAAACTGAACCAGACACAAGAAAACAACGAACACAATAACAACTCTCTCTTATAATCCTATATTATATATATAACCCCAACCCGGCCACTCCTCACCAAAACAAAGACCTACTACACCCAGCCCTCCACATCCCGGCTCGGAGCTTCCCCAACGCACAACACACACACTCACTGGTAGCCTATACCTGAGAGCCAGCTGCCATAACTAATAATATAATAAACAGTCCCACCTATATAGGAGACTTGGACAACACTCAAACACCTGCAATATATGAGCGAGTGAAGCCAGTGCGATATTCCACTGATGAGGGCATCGGTGTTAATAATGCCTTCTGGCAGTCCTTGGAACTGCCACTCACATATCCTGACCACCACAACCTCAAACGGCACACAAGCCTAATATAATCCCACATGCAACCTGACGAAACCCAATGTGCAAAAGGCTCTCGCCATCCCTAACCTAACCTAAAGGGCTCTCCCGCCAGCCTGTCAAAAGAAAAACCGGGCACAACATCGCCGATACCGGAAACTTCAAGCAAGGAGTGTGACCGTCTCCACCACCGAAAACCCCCACGAGAAGAAGCTATATAAAGTGAAGGAAAAAAGAAACAATCGTAACCTAAGGAGCATACCTACTATCCACTCCTTATATACCCTAACCTCATGTTCCCCATGAGTCAATCATGTGATCTCTCC
Organism: Amanita phalloides; assembly: GCA_032173475.1. NCBI lineage: Eukaryota > Fungi > Basidiomycota > Agaricomycetes > Agaricales > Amanitaceae > Amanita > Amanita phalloides. Next base: position 49,538 of record JAENRT010000080.1, read on the forward strand.
CTCCTTGACTCTCGTGATTCAACCATCCTGTAGTTGCTGACATAACCCTCCTGGGGCTGCGTCTTATGTAATCAAGAAATAAGAAAAAATAAAGAAACGTAACATAACCCCCTCCTCAAGGATCAGGTTCCACATGATCAGGATCCGTTCATTCTGCTTCTTGGTGATATCCTTTCCATTTTTGCCAATTACGTTCTAAGCTTTCCAGTACTCGTGTTCAAATTTCCATCTTCCCACCCATTATAATTTTTAGACACCAGTGGTTGGGTATAGTTTAAATACGCGTGTGAATGATAGTTCTCATCCATGGAGTCTCCTCGGCACTCCTGGATTGAGTTGATGGAAATCATCGACACTCCTCTTGCATGGTTGCAATCCGCGCCAGTTCCACGAAGCTTCTTTGAGCAGGTAATTTTTCCACTTCACCAAATATTCTAACTGACCTTGTCCTTGTTGGTTGATCGACTTATCAAGTATTTTTTCACTTCATAGTTGCTGGTGGTTCTCTTTCTCCTGCTTCTTCTTCTGGCCTGTGTTTTGCTGGCCTGTATTGAAACGAAGGTGCATGATACAGTTTCAATAATGACTCATTAAAAACATTGTACACCTTCCAGATGCAGGGATGAGAAATTCAGTACGCAGAAGTCCAACTTTTCAGGAACTTATACAGTCCTAAAAATCTCTCGCCTAGTCTCTTGTGTTGAACTGTTGGCAAATGTTTGGTGTTTATGTACACTAGATCATCTTTTTTGTACAGTATAGATGTCTTTTTCTTTTGTCATATTGAATGACATCGCCTCCTGTGCCTTTTTAAGAGCATTCTGAGCTTGGTTCCAAACCTCTGCTTGTCTTCTGCAAACTGTGTAACTGCCTCAACCGTGATATGACTGGTATCAATTTTCATTCCTTTTATTGGTGTCATCCGTAATTCATTGTAAAAAGGAGAATACCCATAGCCAAATGTTCCCAATCGTTGTAACAGAACTGGGCTATGGCTAACAATCGCTCCAATCATCCTGATTTTCATTGACAAAAGTAGATAGTAATTGTTCCGCTATCTGATTAAACCTTTCCTGTCTGTCCATCTGTTTGTGGATGAAATGCTGTCAATGGAATTGCCTTTTATCCCTAATATCCGAAGAGTTCTTTTGTGAATTAGACACAAATTGTGGTCCCCGATCACTAATGATTTTTTTCCGGTACTCCATGATTTTTGAAAATGTGTGATCTCAGTACAAAGTAGCTACTCCTAACGATGTTATTGTTGTATTGTGGGTAGGAAAATATGCCATCTTTGAAAATCGTCTACCACTGTTAAGATCGCATTGTATCTTTGATTCTGTAAGGGTCCAATCAAATCTACCAATATGGTTTCAAGGAGGATTCTGGTATCACATGTGGATTTAGTGGAGCTGCTCGCTTTTGTCTATCTGGTTTAACAGTTGGCAAGTCCTGCATCTTGGAATATATTTCTAATGTCCCTCACCCATTTTGCCACCAATATCTCGGGTTATTAATTCCATGTTTAGCAATTCCAAGCTCCTCAATTCATGATGTATTGAATCACCTCTTCCCTTAGTCGTATTACTGCTCGCTACATAAACTCTTCCCTTCCAGGTTACCAGTTTTTGTCCCTTTTCATATTCAAACCCTTCTTTTTTCTCTTTTAGTCCTTTTTCCACTTGTTTGTCCATTTGTCTTTTGTTTACTTTTTAATATTATTTTCTAATTTTTCTAATCCTATTCACTCCTATCCCATCATATGAATAATTCTTCCTTTAATTAATATAAACATCCTCATTATCTCTTTCTCCTCTTCATATCCGCCCCTTTCTGGGACAGAGATCTGCCTTGGATTTGATTTACCAGACTGATGTTGATTACAAAATTATACTCTTGTAAATCCATAACCCATCATGCTTGTTCTACGATTTAGATTCTGTGTTTCTGGAAAGTATGTCAAATTTTGATGATCTGTTAAGATCTCGATTATCTCCTTTGCCTCCCTTTAGATATTTAACCATTCATATAATGAGTTGCATGATCACAAGCAATCTCTTTATCGGTAAGATTTCATATTCTTTTCGCTTCATTTAAAGCTCGTGAAATGATGCAACGGTCTCCATACTCCATTCTGTTGTTGAGACAATATTGATCCTAATGCAAAATCTGATGCATCTGTTTCAATTCAGAACTGTCCACCTTCATCTGGTATTGCTAATACCACTTCCTCTGCTATTCTCTCTTTTAGTTTCCTCATAGCTTCCACTTGTTGAGGACTCCATTCCCAATCTTTCTTTCCTGTTAACTCCATTAAAGCTGCTTCTTTTGCAAATCCTTTCACAATCAACAATAAAAGTTGACAAATCCAAGAATTGTTTACTTCTCGTTTATTCCTTAGGCTCAGGCAATCTTTTACAGCTTTACTTTGCTGGATCCATTTGTACTGAATCCTTGGTGATTATCATTCCTAAAAATTCGATTTCTGATTTATTGAAGTAACATTTTTCAGGTTTTAGTGATAATTGATTCTTCTCCAGCTTTGCCAAAATTCGATTTACATGTTTTTCGTGTTGCTCTTTTGATTGCGAGAACACTAATATGTCATCCATGTAAATTACTGCCCATCCCTCAGTGAGTTCCTCCCAGAACAGATTGTTCATCATGGTTTGAAAAGTAGCTGGTGAATTTGTTAAACCGAAGAACATTACCAATGGCTCAAAGAGTCCCCGATTTGTGCGAAATGCTGCTTTCCATTTGTCGCCATCCTTGATATGGATATTATTATATCCCCAACGAATATCCATTTTTGAAAAGATCGTAGCATTACTCAATTTGTCTATCAATTCTGATATTAATGGTAATGGGTAACAATTCTTAATGGTCATTTTGTTAAGTTTTCAGTAATCTTGTACTGGCCTTAAGGATCCGTCTTTCTTTTTGACAAAGAAGAATGGTGATGCCATTGGAGATTTACTAGGTCTTATTTGTCCACTTTCCAGGTTTTTGGTAAGGAAATCTTCCAACACTTTCTGTTCCTCCCTGTTCAATGGGTAAATTTTACAATCTAAGGGATTAGATCCCGGTACTAATTTGATTGCATGATCCCATGGTCATTGTGGTGGTAGTTCATCAAAGGTAGTTTTCTTGAAAACTTTTCGGTGAGGTAGATAGTGAGACGGTACTATCTCTTCTAGTGATCCCTTTACTTTATTCTGTGAAGCAATTTCCGTGGCTTTAGATTGGAAAGCACGCAATTGTAATTCTTCTTGTCCAATATGAACTGCTAGTAAATGATCTCCTTCTTCCCATTCATTTTGTTCAATCTCCTCCTCGGGTTCATTTACATTTGACGTCTTCCAGCATGCCCCCAGACATCACGAAAAGGTTAATATTTGATTTTTCCAGTTTATCTCTGGGTTATGGTATTTTAACCAGTCATGTCCTAGAAACATATCCGTTTTTCCTAATGCTGATATGCCAAATTCTAATGATTCCCAATGGTCTCCTATCCTCAACTTTAGTTCTACCATTTCTTCTAAATCTCCACCCGCATTTCGTGTTCCATCAGCATTAAAGACTGGGATGGGTTTTGGTAACTTCTGTGTGTTTATTTTATTTTGCTCAATAAATGCTTTATTCACACATGATGCCATACATCCCGAGTCGACTAATGCTTTGATCTCAAAGTTTTGTAAGGAATCTTTAGTTTGTACTATGACTCCTAAATCCATTTGTCTTTGTCCTGTTGTCCTGACAAGACATGACCTGGACTTCATGTGGTGTAAATACCACAGCGCATCTTTTTTCTGACATTTTATTCAGTTCATGAATCAATGTCTCATCTACTTCTCCTCTCGGTTTTTCTTCACCCATGTTTCATATCTTTTGATGGCTGTTTCCATCAGTTGATCCCAAATACGCCTTACCATCCATGGAGCTGACCAGTAGTCATCTTTGTTGTTGCCGCTTATTCGGTGCGTCTCTTAGACAATGTACAAGTGAACAACATCTCATATAAAAATCTCAGGTAATTTTACATGTTGAATCCTCATATTTTACAATGTCCGTAACTGTGAATTGAAAATGCTCATTCACCAAGTTGGTTGAAAACCCCAACTCTCTGCTACTTCTTTGCTCTCTCCTCTGTCAAAATCTCTGAAGTATTCCGCTCACCAAGTCCTCGCTTTTCCAACCTGTTTCCCTTATCCTATGGTGCGCCCTACAATCCGCTTCATGTGTCCAACCTTCCCCATTGTAACAACAGTGATCGACGCATGTCGACATGTCCACATCCATCACATCAGGTCTCTTTAGATGTTACGCATTCTGGCAAATTATTGATTTGGAAACTGGTCAGTTTGCTTGCCAGATGCTTGCTATCATCTTTTGCTGCACAGGTTTTGTTCGTCGATTCTGCGTATTTGTGCAGGTTTATTGCCACTCGTTGTGGTCTCGCTTTTGATTACAAGCTCTGTGCATCCCTCCAGCTCTTTTCAATCCGCCAGCACCCCGATCATACACTCATTGTAGATCTCCTGGTGAATCTGTTCGATACTCCTTTGCACCATCCAACATTCCATTTCCACACTCATCTTCCTAACGCCAGATTAAGACCTGCCAAAATTAGCCATACTAATCCAATCCCGTTATACCCTCATGAGCATATGCAATGCTCCTGAACTTCACCATCCCACTGTTACGTCCTCTACTTTCCAAGAACCTCCTTCAAGTACTGATTTTCGGGTTGCATTATCTCGGTTTCCTGTGTAGGAGAAAGCACAGACAAGAAAGAAAATCCTTCATCTTCTGCTTCAGATCCTCCAATGAATCAAATGGTGGGGTTACTTGGAATGGTTCCACCGCCCCCCATGTCCCATCCTGTCTCCTAACTCCTGTTCTACATTCAACCAATTGTAGTGGTCTCCCCAACTTGGCTAACAATGTGATTACACTAGCATGGCATTTCCGTTCATATTTTCGGCTTCAATTCATGCCTGCTCCGTTGTTTGTGCTGCTGACCCTAGGGGTCGAAGGCATCCCATGCTCCATAGAACGGAAAATGATGCAGCTTAGTGTCCAGTCAATTGATGGATTGTATTGACAAAGCCAGCGGAGTCCAAGAACTAGTGGGCAAGAGGGATCCAACGGAGTCACGAGGAAATTCTGTAGAAAGGATTCTCCTGTGGGGAACATAATGCGGAGATCTGCGGAGTGGGTGATCATGTGGCAGATGCTGCCATTGAGCAAACGAAGGTTTCGAGGTGATATATTGGAGGTAACAATGGAGTGGTGAGATACAAAAGTGGGGTCAACAAAACAGTCTGAGGAACCAGAATCAATCAGGCTAGGGGCAGGAGATGTAATCAATGGTATGGACAATGGAACTATCAAGGAGTCTGGGTCAGAAAAAGCTGCGGCATTCAAACAGACCTCTGGTACAGCATGGTCAGAGTCAAGGCAACTCCCAGTCTGTGCTTGCAACTGAGAGCTGCCATCTAATTTTCTGAGTCCATGGAGTTGGACATAGAGGCAACCAGCTGTGAGGGAGTGAAGTTGGAGGTGGATGTCACTGTGGAGTGGCCATGGGTGTTAGCTGTGGCCTTCTGGCAGTCCTTGGCTGAATGTCCTCCTGCACCACAATAAAGGCACAGGTTGTTCTCCATGTGACATTTGCATTTGTCAGAGTTGAGTTTGCCATCCTTGCCCAATTTTGCTGTAAGGTCTGGCTTCTTCTGAGTGTTGGGATGGGAAGATGTTGTTAGAAGGTTGTTCCAACAAAACCCCAAGGTTTGAGAAGTGAGAGGAAAAGAGCAATAGTTGGTCTGTGTACGACAGAAACAATCGTAAGGCTAAGGAGCATTACCTACTATCCACTCCTTATATACCTTTGACCTCATGTTCCCCATGAGTCAATCATGTGATCTCTCCCTCCTGACTCTCGGTGATTCAACCATCCTGTAGTTGCTGACATAACCCTCCTGTGGCTGCGTCTTATGTAATCAAGAAATAAGAAAAATAAAGAAATCGTAACATAACCCCCTCCTCAAGGATCAGGTTCCACATGATCAGGATCCGTTCATTCTGCTTCTTGGTGATATCCTTTCCATTTTTGCCAATTACGTTCTAGCTTTTCCAGGTACTCGTGTTCAAATTTTCCATCTTCCCACCCATATAATTTTTTAGACACCAGTGGTTGGGTATAGTTTAAATACGGTGTGAATGATAGTTCTCATCCATGGAGTCTCCTCGGCACTCCTGGATTGAGTTGATGGAAATCATCGACACTCCTCTTGGCATGGTTGCAATTCCGCGCCAGTTCCCACGAAGCTTCTTTGAGCAGGTAATTTTTCCACTTCACCAAATATTCTAACTGACCTTGTCCTTGTTGGTTGATTCGACTATCAAGTATTTTTTCCACTTCATAGTTGCTGGTGGTGTTCTCTTTCTCCTGCTTCTTCTTCTGGCCTGTGTTTTTGCTGGCCTGTATTGGAAACGAAGGTGCATGATACAGTTTCAATAATGACTCATTAAAAACATTGTACACCTTCCAGGATGCAGGGATGAGAATTCAGTACGCAGAAGGTCCAACTTTTTCGAGAATCTTATACAGTCCTAAAAATCTCTCGCCTAGTTTCTTTGTTGGTTGAACTGTTGGCAAATGTTTGGTGTTTATGTACACTAGATCATCTTTTTTGTACAGTATAGATGTCTTTTTTCTTTTGTCATATTGTAATGACATCGCCTCCTGTGCCTTTTTAAGAGCATTCTGAGCTTGGTTCCAAACCTCTGCTTGTCTTCCTGCAAACTGTGTAACTGCCTCAACCGTGATATGACTGGTATCAATTTTCATTCCTTTATTTGGGTGTCATCCGTAATTCATGTAAAAAGGAGAATACCCCATAGCCAAATGTTCCCAATCGTTGTAACAGAACTGGGCTATGGCTAACCAATCGCTCCAATCATCCTGATTTTCATTGACGAAAGTAGATAGTAATTGTTCCGCTATCTGATTAACCCTTTCTGTCTGTCCATCTGTTTGTGGATGAAATGCTGTCAATGGATTGCCTTTTATCCCTAATATTCCGAAGAGTTCTTTTGTGAATTTAGACACAAATTGTGGTCCCCGATCACTAATGATTTTTTCCGGTACTCCATGATTTTTGAAAATGTGATCTCAGTACAAAGTAGCTACTCCTAACGATGTTATTGTTGTATTGGTGGGTAGGAAATATGCCATCTTTGAAAATCGGTCTACCACTGTTAAGATCGCATTGTATCCCTTTGATTCTGGTAAGGGTCCAATCAAATCTACCAATATGTGTTTCCAAGGAGTATCTGGTATCACATGTGGATTTAGTGGAGCTGCTCGCTTTTGTCTATCTGGTTTAACAGTTTGGCAAGTCCTGCATCCTTGAATATATTTCTTAATGTCCTCACCCATGTTTGGCCACCAATATCCTCGGGTTATTAATTCCAATGTTTTAGCAATTCCCAGATGTCCTCAATCATGATGTATTTGAATCACCTCTTCCCTTAGTCGTATTACTGCTGGTACATAAACTCTTCCCTTCCAGGTTACCAGATTTTGTCCCTTTTCATATTCAAACCCTTCTTTTTTCTCTTTTAGTCCTTTTTCCACTTGTTTGTCCCATTGTCTTTTGTTTACTTTTTTAATATCATTTTCTAATTTTTCTAATCCTATTTCACTCCTATCCCATCATATGAATAATTCTTCCTTTAATAATATAACATCCTCATTATCTCTTTCTCCTCTTTCATATCCCGCCCTTCTGGACAGAAGATCTGCCTTGGAATTTGATTTACCAGACCAATGTTTGATTACAAAATTATATTCTTGTAAATCCATAACCCATCGTGCTTGTCTACGATTTAGATTCTGTGGTTTTCGGAAGTATGTCAAATTTTGATGATCTGTTAAGATCTCGATTATCTCTTTTGCTCCTTTTAGATATTGAGACCATTCATATAGTGAATGCATGATCGCAAGCATCTCTTTATCGTAGATTTCATAATTTCTTTCTGCTTCATTTAAAGCTTGTGAGATAAATGCAACTGGTCTCCATATTCCATTTTGTTGTTGAGACAATATCGATCCCAATGCAAAATCTGATGCATCTGTTTCAATCCGAAACTGTCCTCCTTCGTCTGGTATGGCCAATACTGCCTCTTCTGCTATTCTTTCCTTTAATTTCCTCATTGCCTCCACTTGTCGAGGACCCCATTCCCAATCTTTCTTTCCCATTAATTCCGTTAAAGGCTTTGCTTCTTTCGCAAATCCTTTTACAAACCGACGATAAAAGTTGACAAATCCCAAGAATTGTTGTACTTCTCGTTTATTCTTAGGTTCCGGCCAATCTTTTACGGCTTTTACTTTTGCTGGGTCCATTTGTACTGAGTCTTTAGTGATTATCATCCCTAGGAATTCAATTTCTGTTTTATCAAAATAACATTTCTCAGGCTTCAATGATAGTTGATTCTTCTCCAGCTTTGCCAAAATTCGATTTACATGTTTTTCATGTTGTTCTTTTGATTGCGAGAACACTAATATGTCATCCATGTAAATCACCACCCATCCCTCAGCGAGTTCCTCCCAGAACAAATCGTTCATCATGGTTTGGAAGGTAGCTGGTGAATTCGTTAGACCAAAGAACATTACCAATGGTTCAAAGAGTCCCCGATTTGTATGAAATGCTGCTTTCCATTCATCGCTGTCCTTGATACGGATATTATTATATCCCCAACGAATATCCATTTTTGAAAAGATTGTTGCATTACTTAATTTGTCTATCAATTCTGATATTAAGGGTAATGGATAGCGATTTTTAATGGTCATCTCGTTAAGTTTTCGATAATCCTGTACTGGTCTCAAGGATCTGTCCTTCTTTTTGACAAAGAAGAATGGTGATGCCATTGGAGATTTGCTCGGTCTTATCCGTCCACTTTCCAAGTTCTCTGTAAGGAAATCTTCTAACACCTTTTGTTCTTCTCGGTTTAATGGGTAAATTTTACAATCTAGGGGATTAGATCCCGGTACTAGTTCAATTGCATGATCCCATGGCCGTCATGGTGGTAGTTCATCAAAGGTGGTTTTTTCGAATACCTTACGGTGAGGTAGGTAATGGGATGGTACTATCTCCTCTAGTGATCATTTTACTTTGTTCTGTGAAGCAATTTCTGTGGCTTTGGATTGAAAAGCTCGTAATTGCAATTCTTCTTGTCCAATATGAACAGCTAGTAATCGATCTCCTTCTTCCCATTCATTCTGATTCACTTCTTCCTCTGGTTCGTTTACCGTCGAACTCTTCCAACAAGCTCCCGGGCATCGTGAAAAGGTTAGTATTTGATTTTTCCAGTTTATTTCTGGATTATGATATTTTAACCAATCATGTCCGAGAAACATATCTGTCTTTCCTAATGCTGATACTCCAAATTCCAGTGATTCCCAATGGTCTCCAATTCTCAGCTTTAGTTCTACCATTTCTTCCAGATCTCCACCCGCATTTCGTGTTCCATCAGCATTAAAGACTGGAATGGGTTTTGGTAGCTTTCATGTATTTATTTTGTTTTGCTCAATAAATGCTTTGTTCACACATGACACTGTACATCCCGAGTCCACTAACGCTTTGATTTCAAAGTTCTGTAAGGAGTCTTTTGTTTGTACTATGACTCCTAAATCCATTTGTCTTTGTCCCGTTGTTCTGACAAGGCGTGACCTAGACCTCATGTGGTTTAGATACCACAATGCATCTTTTTCCGACATTTGATTTAATTCCTGAATCAATGTCTCATCTACTTCCTCCTCCTGGTTTTTCTTAACCCATGTTTTCATATCTTTAATGGCTGTTCCCATTGGTTGATCCCAAATACACCTTACCATCCATGGTGCTGACCATGTAGTCAGTCTTTGTTTGGTCACGCTTATTGGTGCATTTCTTAGACAATGTACAAGTGAACGACATTCATATAAAATCTCAGGTAATTTTACATGTGAATCCTCATATTTTACAATGTCCATAACTTGTGAATCGAAACGCTCATTCACAAGTTGGTTTGAAAACCCAACTCCTCCGCTACTTCTTTCTTCTCGTCCTCTGTCAAATCTCTGACGTATTCCCTTGCCAAGTTCCATCATTTCTCCACCTGCTTTCCCTTATCCTTCAGTGGCGCCCTACAATCCCGCTTCATGTGTCCAACCTTGCCACAGTTGTAACAAGTGATCGACACACGTCAACGGTCCACATCCATCACATCCAGGTCTTTTGACGTTGACGCTGTTGTGGGTGAGTTTTGATTTGGAACCAGTCGGTTCTGCTGCCATGGCTTACTCGTGCTTTGCTGCCATGGTTTGTTCTGTCGATTCTGCGTATTCTGCGCAGGTTTATTGCCACTCGTTGTGGTTGTCGCTTTTGGATACAACTGCTGTGCATCCCTCCAACTCTTTTCAATTGCCAGTGCCTGATCGTACCATTGTTGTAGATCCCCTGGTTGTGATCCGTCAATGCTCCTTGCTCTGTCCAGCATTCCAATCTCCACCACTCGTCTTCCCAACGCCGGATTGAGACCTTGATGGAAATGCATGACTAATGCAATTCCATTATACCCTGTGAGCATTGCGATGCTCCTGAATTCAATAATGTAGTCCTCCACTTTCCGAGAACCTTGTTTCAGGGTACTGATTTTATGAGTCATGTTGTCTCGAGTTTCGGTCGTCAAGAAGAAATCCTTCATCTTTTGTTTCAAATCCTCCCAATGATCAAATGGTGGTGGATTNTTGAACGGTTCCACTGCCCATGTCCCATCCTGCCTCCTCACTCCTGTTCTGCATTCCGCGTAGTGTAATGGTCTCCCCAACTCGGCTAGTAACACGATTACATTAGGCATAGCATTTCGTTCCGCTATTTTGGTTTCGAATTCTGCCTGCTCTGTTGTCTTTGCCACTGACCAATTTCCTGCCTGATTATCCGTCCCCTTCCTTACTTGTTGCAGTGTGATCATCATCCTTTGCTTTGGATTTGTCACTTGGACTAATTCAAAATAGTTTTCCATTGTCCATAACCACGCCGCAATTTCTTTTGGATCTCCCTCGTATGCTTCCGGCATTTCCATTTTCAAGGTTGGTGCAGGATCACGCAGTGGATGTAAAGCATTATTGACCTGGTTAATTATGTTGGCCAATTGTGCTCCTTGTTCTGTTCGTTCTGTGTCCGTGTGAGCATTCCATGCTGTAGCGTTTGCAGCATGTCCGAATATCCCAACTGCTACGGTGATAAGTCCCACCAATGCCTGTATGAGTGCATCTGTGATGTTAAATCCAACTGAGTAATGCTGTTGGACGGATTTGTCCCCTCCATATTCCTCCAACACTTCTTTCGCACTCTTTCCCCATGTGCTCTGTTCTACATGGAATTTCGCCTCCCTCCGATTGAAGGTTACTTTTACCCTGACGTCCGGATCCCTCATGTCATGTTCATACACCGCTATTTCTCCCCATGACGGATTGTAGGGCCATGCGAATGCCCGCCAGTACTGCTGTTTGAACAGTTGAAGATAACATAGTCCCGGAGTCTCTGGTCCTGACCCAGTGAATCCCCTTGGTGGTAGCACCACTTGGCTAGCATGTCACACCTGTTGATTCCATTTTGTTATATTGATATAACTGGGCAGATGTACTTCTTCCAGCCGCATTCGCATTTCCTCTCTCAACTCTTTGTTAAACCAGTCACCTGACAGTTCTCCAAACCAATTGGTTGTGAACTGACATGTAACTCGTCTACCAGCTCCCTGAAAGTGGTTGGTTTGTACCGCCTGTGCGTATGTCCGTCTCGGGTATACAACCTCCTTGTCATTCTTGGCTGTGCCAAGAGTGATCTTTTTCCACCAGTAGTTTTTTCCATATGTATCAATGTCCTCCCATTTATATGGCATTTCTACTCGTACTGCAGTATTTTCCTCCAGTAGAATCTCATCGCTGGGATAGATATGGTAAACTCCCTCTTTATCTCCATCACGAATCACAAAACTGACATCTCGCTTCCTCAGGATAGGTGCCCATGATGTTACTTCTTCCATGGTAGGGTATTTCGGCCATTTGTATTTGTTGTAATATCTTGGCTCGAAGAGATACATGTAACAGTATCCCCTTTGTCTCCATGGTTCAGCTGCTGTTCGTCTATAGTGACCCAGTTTGCCTGGTAACTTGGATTCTACTCCATCAGCCCATTCTGCAATTCGTTTTGTCTGCTCCTCTATCATTTCCTCCCCTACTGCAGGGAGAAAGTAATCCAAGCTCAGCGTTTTCTGGTTAAGCATTCCCAACCCCTTATAATTCTTAGGAGTTTGGGGTTCTGCTTTGTAAATGGTGTACACCTCTTTTTTCTGGTATGGTGAATACCGGACTGACTCTGACCTGATTCATTCCTGATTGCCATACTGCTGCGGCTTCATTATGTTTCCATTAAGCGCGTGCATTAAACGGTTCTGCTCTTCAGCAGACAAAACCAGTCCCTCGTGTTTCAACATGATGATGTTCCATCCACGTGTTAACAATTGAACATTCAATGGTGTGTCAAACAATGCTTTTCAGATTACAGAGTCCGCCTCCATGTTGTTGAGTAGGTCTACCAGTGTTTGGTAGTCCAACGCTTCCTTGCGTTCTGCCTCCTCGAGCCGCCATTTATGAAGCAGCTTCTCTCGCTTCTCCTGCATAAGTGCCTTCCACGCTTCCTCCTGCTCGCAAATTGATGCCTCCTCGAGTCGTTCCGCCTCCTGCTGAGCCTCCCACTCCAGTCGTCTTTTCTCTCTTTGTTGCTCCTTGAGCCAACGATGATATGCCTTAATGTGGGCATCACGTTGTCGCCTGTCCACCACAGTGGCGACCTTCCTTTGTACTTTTTTGGTAATCGCGCATCCTCGCGCCCATTCTGCCTTGAAGGCAACTCCGATCTCGCCCAACATCATGTTGGCGAAAGGTAACACGTAATGGAAGACTTGATCCATTGTGACGAGTGGACCAGGTGTAATGATAAGATTATGATAAGATTGTTACGTAACAATCTGTGGAATGCCTCGTGTCAAAGGCATGTATCGTTCTGTAACAAAAATCTTCGATAGTTTCAGTCTCTCAGCACTACTGACAACTACCCGTTCATTCGGCTGTACATGTGACGATCTCAGATGAGACAATGTTGTCAAGGATGTCCAATGGTTGACTTGCAAGATGTGGTGCCCAGGGCTTCACTCGGATGTCCTCGTGCTCAGTTCAAAGAACTGATACGTTATTGGTATTCCGAGACTGTTCTCCTTGATACATGGCACGTCAAGCAAGTTTTCTTCATTGTCAACCAATGGCAATCAGGGTCGGTCTGTACTGGTGCACCTACACCATGTAGAGACGAAGGTCCTCCTGACTGTTTTATCGCCTAGTCCATGGTTTTCGCTCGCCGCACTACTGGTCTTGTCGATGCTGCCTCTACAGCCAAGGATGTTCTCTAACCAGTAGCCATTTGTCGCCAAAGAATGAAACGCGGTCGATGTCGCCCAGAATGTGAGACGATGTCAACGAAGGGTGAATGTGTGTTCACCTCATGTAACAATGAACAGAACGTGTTCCTCGTTATAGAGTCAAACGGTGAGGTAAGATAGCCTTACGATTATGTTAGAAGGTCGTTCCAACAAAACCTCAAGGTTTGAGAAGAAGAAGAGGGAAGAGCAATAGTTGATCTGTGGACGACAGAAACAATCATAAGGCTAAGGAGTACTACCTACTAACCACCCCTTATATACCTTTGACCTCATGTTCCCCATGAGTCAATCATGTGACCTTTCCCTCCTGACTCCTGATGACTCAACATGTCGCTGACATAACCCTCCTTGGCTGCGTCTTATGTAATTAAGAAATAGAAAAATAAAGAAATCATAACAGGATCCTGGCATGCTCAGCGTAGTTTTTGACGTAGATGCAAACAGTGCCGAGAGTTCCTAGGAATCCTTGCACTTCAGTTATGCTTTCAGGAACTGGCCAGTTCTTGATCTTTGATATTCGCGTTTCATCGGGGAGTTGTCCTTCATACATGCATGTGTGTCCGACTATGGTGGCTTCTGGTATGCAGAAGAATGATTTCTTGCCAGAATGTGCCTCTGGCATGTTTGACGCGCTGAATTACTCAGTTAATGTTCTGCATGTGTTCCCACACGAAGCGTCAGATGCCTGGGTTCTCTGGGATCGTCTCGTAGGTGCCGCCGGGCAACTCGTAGCATGTCTTCGGACCCTTGCACAGGCAGTCATTGATGAAAGGTTTAGTGACGTGGGGAATCTTGTCTTGAAGGATGAATGTCAGGTCTCCATGCTGGATCTGCATAGAGTTCGTATATCCCATTGGAATTGACGTGAGTCGGAAGGTGCTGAGTGGTGTTTGGAAGGTAGTCAGGTCTCGAGACTTGGTAGCGAGCTGGCGCTGATCAAAACCGACAAATAGGTCAAACATAGCATAACATGAATGCCCACCAAATGATTTGGCGAGTAGTTCTACATTTGGCGGTTGTCCTGAATCTTTTTGTTATGGTGATGATTGCAACGTAACGGACATTTCTTATTTTTAAACTCATATCTACTGCGTATGGACAGCCTCTCTCTTTCGTAACTACCTTCATATTTCCTTTCTCAGGTTGTTACAGCTTCTTTTCCTTTTTCGTCTTTGTTGTTCTCTAAAAGTATATAAACCCTCATGTATCGTTCTCTTCTTTAGTTCCAATTTAATTGAATCTTGCCCTCGTCATTTTGAACGACCTTGAGCGCTCCTCTTCTCATCATCGCGCTCGTCCGCCTCTGTCCTTCATCATCATCAGACTAGACGTCGGAACCTTTGTCCAGTAGACTGGGAACAGACCGAGACTCTGTTTGTCACTGTCGACTTAGAACGAATCGCGTCGAGGACATCGATCTTAACACTTTTATTGTGACGGCATTGAGCAGTTGTAGGTCATGGACAAGGCGTAGTGACTTTCCGTCCTTCTTGGTGACACAAAACCATCGCAATCGGTATGATGAATTTGATGGCTCATAGACTCCAGAGGTGATTTTGTCTTTGATGATCTTGATGACCTCATTATATTTGCCAGGTGGAATCGGTATGTTCTTGAGTGAGTACGCAGGGCATGTGTTCGATCGTCGGAATTACTACAGGGTCAAAGTAATCATCAGTGAACTTTCCTTTCTCTTCTTCAGTCCATGCGAAATCTTCTTCATGTATCTGGACAAGGTGGTGGATGAGCTTTTCTTCTTCGGCAGTTAGAAATCCAGTTGGGTTAATATTTTGGGCCTTCATTCGTTCCTCAGTGTATCTTGTTCCTGGCGTGAATTCTGGTGGCTGTGTTGGCAGTGTGGGAAGGTCAGTGAGGGGATTGGATGGAATTCGGCAGACTATGTGGAATTTTTCTGGTAGCGTGGTGGCGACTGGCTTAATGTGGTTGGCAACTTTCTTATAAGCTAGTGTTTCAGTGGTGGAAGCAAATGAAATTTCACAGGCAATAGTACTAGTATGTCCATGGTAAGGTAAGAGTAAGTTTCCACTCATCTTTGGTGCCGTCAGCATGTCCCTAAAGTGTCCCTCCGTCAGCTGGTATGGGTTTTCACCTTCTCCAACTGTGTAAACGTGCAGGGTGTCTTTACTCGGCTGAGCAGATTCGGGGGTTGGCAGTTTGGGAGGTGTATAAACGATTGTCGGAGTTAACGAGCATGTAGTTGATGTAATATTTTGTTTTCTTAATGTAGGTATGTGCAGATCTTTGGTATGAACATGTTTGGCGGTTGGTGGTGGAATATAGGCATCTTGTCTCTGTGCTGGGGATTCATCGACTATCAAAAACCTGTTTTGGCTGTGCCTCACCTCGTTCTTGGTCGCATAATGAGGACTGTGGACGCGCTGGTCTTGGGACATGTAATCGTGATGTCTTGATGCCCGTCTGGGTAGTCACGCATGATTGCCGAGAAGAGGGTAAAGAAGGGGCGGCCAAGCAAGACTTTGTAGGGCATGTCCTCGACGATGTGGGCCTGGATGTTAACAGTTAGGCCTGCGACTGTCATGGTGAGGTTCTTGGTGATACCGAGAGTCATATTTGTCAAGCTGTTAGCAGTTTCCATCATGATCTTTCTCGATGCAGTGTACCCTGACCCTGTGCATTCCCACTTGTCCTTCCTGATGACAATTATTTCAGAACTGTTGTTGACAACACATTCACATTGCACCTTGCCTCTGAGAATGCCGTCGATAGCTCGCAGGCTTTGGATTGGCTTGGTAGTCGCTAGCAGGACTTCCACAGTGTCTTCCAAGTTGTTGGTTGGCTTGCTGTCGGTTGCTGTGACTTTGTTGCTGGATGCAGAATCCACGCATTTGGCGGTAACCAGTTGACATAAGTCTTTCTGGATGGCCAGTGATAGCGCAACGATGTCCTTAGCCTGCAGGGTCACTGGGAGGCTCAGTAGATGATCTAAAATCCGCCTCAAGGTGGTAGTGTCGTCAATAGGCGAACAGAACTTGTACGTGGGCATGTCCTTTTCTTCTTCCTTTCCTTTCGAAGAGGAGGCAGCAGCTGTGTAGGGTTGGGCAGGCTGTCTGGACTTTGGGGCAAAGGTGGAGGGGGCTTTCTGTTGTTTGGTGGCGTACAAGTCTGCAGTTGGTAACTTCCAGGAGATTGGTTGATGCAACATGTGATTGCTGCATGTTCAGCTGTGGGTTCTCCTGATGCCATCTGTCGACGCGTTCCTTGAACCATTGTCCATAGAACCAGTATGCCATGTAGTTCGGTTCGTCACCATTTGGGAGCTGAATCCTTCCATCGACAATTCTGATCTTACCATCCCTGATGTATTCATCACAGAGGTGGCACCAAGGCGTTCGGTGGTCTGGACTTCCGCAGAAAATGCAGCCTTCGAAGAATGGTCGGTTCGGTGGTGGTTGCAAAGAGCATTGGGTGTATGCAGTGGACTGGGGCAGTAAGGGTGTGGGGGCAGGCAGATGTGGTGTGGAAGCAGCTAGGAGTGCGAGGACAGGTCGGGAGCTGATTACGAATTGCATGGCACTGTTCATGTCCTTGAGGCTATAGCCTTCGTCGGGCCTGTCATCCGGGCACTTGATCATTAGCCGAGTAGTGATATCCAGCCTAACTTCAGTGGGGAACATGGACATGTACATAATGCTCACCTCGCGCCTTGTCATGTGGTACTTTGACACAAGGTAGTTCACTGTTGCTGAAAAGTCTCGATGGTATTCCGCCAAGGTAGTCTCGGTGGTAATGCCATTGGACTGGTACTTGTCCGTGATAGATTGGAGGGTGGCGAGGGTATGTCGTCTGTCAGGCTGTGCTTCTGGATATGCCTCCTGAATAGCCTTCTTGTAATCGTCCCATGTTCGGTCGCCTGCAAGTGCGTCCCTGGCAGCGGTCCAAGTCTCAGCCGATTTTTCATCCGTGTAGTAAATCGCCCATTTGATGAGTTCCGCATTGCCGGAGCACTGGCAATCTTCGCAGAGCATTTCAACATCCTTGAGGTATCACTCAAGACTGCTGGCAGTGCCCTTGAAGCAAGGAGCCTCCTTGCTGGATCTGATTGGCATGCACATAGGAGAGGTCGTGTCGGCCATGCTTGATGGGGCTGGTGATGGGGCTGATGGGGCTGGTGATGGAGCTGGTGGTGTCAGGGGCGATGGCAGCAATAGTGGCAATAGGGGTCTGGTTAGTCTGAACAAAGAGTAGTCAAGGGGTTCGCTTTTGTCCTGCAGAGTTGATGAGCCGAAAGGGGAAGGTGTCTGCGGTGTAAGGAACGATTCGAGATCGAAAAAGGAAGAGGAATTGGCAGGTGAAGTGTCTCGCAATGGGAGGGGAAAGGTTCCGGGCTGAAGATGACCATCATCATCTGTTGAGCTAGATGTTTCCTGGTCAGAAGCTGACGGTTTTGGCAGAACCAGTTCTACCTTGACTGGTGGTGGCGGTGGTGTTGGAGGCTTCCGGGGCAACCAAGGCAGTGGAGGACGGTTGGGTCAGCGAGGCATAGACGGTCCTGCCTGCAGCTCTGAGGGCTTTGGCTGGTGTCTAGGTCCTAATTGTGATGCAAACTTGTCAGATGCCTTCTGTGTGGCAGAACAGTTTGGACAAATGACTTAACAATTGACCAAAGAGCCCCTCACAGTGGGCTCCAGTTGAAACGGTATTAGTGAGGCTGACTTGGGGTGT
Organism: Amanita phalloides; assembly: GCA_032173475.1. Lineage (NCBI taxonomy): Eukaryota > Fungi > Basidiomycota > Agaricomycetes > Agaricales > Amanitaceae > Amanita > Amanita phalloides. Next base: position 67,787 of record JAENRT010000080.1, read on the forward strand.
CATTTGGCCAAAGGGGCAGCTATGGTCAACCAAAGTGTTGCCAAGGCGCGAGACGGCACCGAGAGGAGGTGATGAACGAGAGGAACGACGACAAGTCGCCAAGCAGTGTGAAACAAGCGTGGAGAGGATAGACACGGACAAGGGGTGTAGATTGCGTACCGAACTATGAACAAAGAAGGGTATTTATGCTATCTACCATGAGGCTTACCTGCAACAAAGCTCCTGCACTGAGTCCTGTGGTCCATGCATGTCCTATTGTCCTTCGCCAAGTTGAATATGGCTCATACAGTGGGGTCGTCCCTTGGCTGTCATTCTGATGCGCATCAGCGCGAAGGTTTGATGCCTTGGCAATACCTGATGTGCTGATGGCGCTGTGGATCGGCTGCTTGGTCCGTTCGGCTCTCGGTTCCAACGTAGCCAGAACTGGCACATTACATCGGGCCTGATTACTGTTGGCCAACAATGAAGACAACTTGCTTGACATGCCATGTATCAAGGAGAACAGTCTCAGAATACCAATAACATATCAGTTCTTTGAACTGAGCACGAGGACATCTGAGTGAAGCCCTAGGCACCACGTCTCTCAAGTCAACCATTGGACCCCTTGTCAACATTGTCTCATCTGAGATTGTCATTTCCGAATGAATGGGTAACTGTCTGTAGTGCTGAGAGACAGAAGTTATCAAAGATTTTTCTTACAGAATGTTACATGCCTTTGACACGAGGCATTCCATGGATTGTTACATCAGCAATCTAATCAACATCTTATCATCACACTTGATCCACTCATCACAATGGATCAAGTTTTCCGTTATGTATTACCCTTTGCCAACATGATGTTGGGTGAGATCGGAGTTGCCTTTGAGGCAGAATGGGTGTGAGGATGTGTGATTACTAAAAAAGTACAAAAGAAGGTCGCCACTGTGGTGGACAGGCAACAACGTGATGCTCATGTCAGAGCATACAGACATTGGCTCAAGGAGCAATGAAAGGAGAAATGATGACTGGAGCAAGAGGCTCAGTGGGAGGCGGAACAACTTGAGGAGGCATCAGTTTGTGAACAGGAGGAGGCATGGAAGGCACTCATGCAGGAGAAGCATGAGAAGCTGCTTCATAAACAGCAGCTTGAGGAAGCAGAATGCAAGGAGGTGTTGGACTACCAAATGTTGGTAGACCTATTGAATAACATGGAGGTGGACTCCATAATCTGAAAAGCATTGTTCAACATGCCATCAAACATTCAATTGTTAACACAAGGATGGAATGTCATCATGATGAAACACGAGGGACTGGTCTTGTCCGCCGAGGAGCAGAATCGTTTAATGCACGCACTTAATGGGAATATCATGAAGCCGCAGCAGTATGCCAGTCGAGAACGAACCAAGTCAGAGTCGGTCCGGTATTTGCCATACAAGAAAAAAAAGGTGTATACCATCTACAAAGCAGAACCCATTACTCCTAAGAACTATAAGGGGTTGGGAATGCTTACTAGAAAGACGCTGAGCTTGGACTACTTTCTCCCTGCATGTGGAGAAGAGACGATAGAGGAGCAGACATGACGGATCACAGAGTGGGCTGATGGAGTGGAAACCAAGTTACCAGGCAAACCAGGTCACTATAAATAAACAGCAGTGGAACCATGGTGGCAAAGAGGATACTGCTACATGTATCTTTTCAAGCCAAAATATTACAACAAATATAAATGGCTGAAGTATCCTACCATGGAGGAAGTAACATCATGGGCCCATATCTTGAGGAAACAGGATGTCAGATTTACGATTCATGATGGAGATAAGGAAGGAGTGTATCATATCTATCCAGGCAATGAAATTCTACTCGAAGAAAATACAGCAGTATGAGTAGAAATGCCATATGCTTGGGAGGATATTGACACATTTGGAAAGAATTATTGGTGGAAGCAGATCACTCTTGGCACAGCCAAGGATGATGAGGAGGTTGTCTACCCTAGACAAACGTATGCACAGGCAGTGCAATCCAATCATTTCCAAGGAGCTGGCAGACAAGTCACATGTCAGTTCACAACCAACTGGTTTGGAGAACTGTCAGGTGATTGGTTTAATGAAGAGTTGAAGGAAGAAATGCAAATGAGGCTGGAAACGGTACACCTGCCCAGTTACATTGATATAGCGAAATGGAATCAACAGGTTCAACATGCTAGCAGAAAGGTGTTGCCACTGAAAGGATTCAATGGGTACAGACTGGAAACTCTGGGACTCTGTTACCTTCATTTGTTCAAACAGCAGTACTGGTGGGCATTCGCATGGCTTTTTAATCCGTCTTGGGGAGAAATAGCAGCATATGAGAAGGATATGAGAGATCTGGACGCCATGGCAAAAGTAACCTTCAACAGAAGGGAGGTGAAATTCCACATTGAACAAGATGCATATGGAAGGAGTGAGAGGCAATCTTGGAGGAGTATGGAGGAGACAAATCAGTCCAACAGCATTACTCGGTCAGATTCAATATTACAGATGCACTTGTACAGGCATTGGTGGGACTTATCACCATGGCAATAGGAATATTCGGACATGCAGCAAATGCTATGGTGTGGAATGCTCACACAGACACAGAATGAACGGAACAAGGAGTGGCATTAGCCAATGTACTCAATCAGGTTAATACTGCCCTTCATCCACCTCGTGATCCTGCTCCTACTTTAAAAATGGAAATGCCAGAAGCATATGAGGGAGATCTGAAAGAAATTGCAGCATGGTTAAGGACAATGGAAAATTATTTCGAATTAGTCTGAGTGACAAATCCAAAGCAAAGGATGATGATCACATTGCAATGAGTAAGGAAGGGGACAGATAATCGGGCAGGAAATTGGTCAGCGGCAAAAACAACAGAGCAGGCAGAATTCGAAGCTGAGATAATACAAAAAAATACTACACCCACTGCAATAGCTCTGTTGGCAGAGTTGGGAAGACCCCTTGAATATGCCAAATGTCGGACAGGAATTAGGAGACCAGATGGGACATGGGTGATAGAACCATTCAACAATCCACCACCATTCAATCATTGGGAGGATTTGAAGCAGAAGATGAAAGACTTCTTCTTAATGACTGAAACCCGAGACAATGCAACTCACAAAATTAGCACCCTGAAACAAGGTTCTCAAAAAGTCGAGGACTACATCATCAAATTCAGGAGCATAGCAATGCTCACAGGGTACAATGGAATTGCATTAGTTATGCATTTTTGTCAAGGTCTCAACCTGGCGTTAGGAAGATGAGTGGTGGAGATTGGAATGTTGGATGGAGGAAGGAGCATTGATGGATCACAGACAGGAGATCTGCAATGGTGGTATGATCGGGTGCTGGCAATTGAGAAAAGCTGGAGGGATGCACAGCAGTTGTATCCAAAAACAACAACCACAATGGGTGGTAGCAAACCTGCACAGAATACACAGAATTGACAGAACAAGCCATGGCAGCAAAACACAAGTAAACCATGGCAGCAGAATTGACCAGTTCCAAATCAAAATTCACCAGCAATGGCATCAACATCTAAAGACCTGGATGCAATGGACATGGACTGATGATGTGTGTCAATTACCTGCTATAACTGTGGCAAGGTTGGACACATGAAGTGGGATTGTAGGGCACCACCAAAGGACAAGGGAAAGCAGGTGGAAAAGCAATGGAACTTGGCAAGGGAATATGTTAGGGATTTGATGGAGGAGGAGAAAAAAGAAGTAGCGGAAGAGTTGGGTTTTCAAACCAACTTGTGAATAAGTGTTTTGATTCACAAGTTATGGACATTGTAAAGTATGAAGATTCACATGTAAAATTACCTGAAATTTTATATGAATGTCGTTCACTTGTACATTGTCTAAGAAATGCACCAATAAGTGCAACCAAACAACGACTGACTACATGGTCAGCTCCATGGATGGTAAGATGCATTTGGGATCAACTGATGGAAACAGCCATCAAAGATATGAGAACGTGGGTTAAGAAAAACCAAGAGGAGGAAGTGAATGAAACATTGATTCATGAGTTGAATCAAATGTCAGAAAAGGATGCATTGTGGTATTTAAACCACATGAAGTCAAGGTCACATCTTGTTAGGACAATGGGACAAAGACAAATGGACCTAGGAGTCATAGTACAAACTAAAGACTCTTTACAAAACTTTGAAATCAAGGCATTAGTCAACTCAGGATGTACAGCATCATGTGTGAATAAAGCATTTATTGAACAAAATAAAATCAACACACAGAAACTACCAAAACCCATTCCAGTCTTTAATGCTGATGGAACACGAAATGTGGGTGGAGATCTGGAAGAAATGGTGGAACTAAAGCTAAGAATAGGAGACCATTGGGAATCATTGGAATTTGGAGTAACAGCATTAGGGAAGACGGATATGTTCCTAGGACATGATTGGTTAAAATATCATAATCTGGAAATAAACTGGAAAAACCAAATATTGACCTTTTCATGATGTCCAGGAGCTTGCTGGAAGAGTTCAACTGTGAATGAACCAGAAGAGGAAATAGAGCAGAATGAATGGGAAGAAGGAGATCAGTTATTAGCAGTTCATATTGGACAGGAAGAATTACAATTGCAAGCCTTCCAATCTAAAGCTACAGAAATTGCTTCACAGAACAAAGTAAAACGATCATTGGAAGAGATAGTACCATCTCATTATCTACCTCACCATAAAGTTTTCGAAAAGACCACTTTTGATGAACTACCACCATGATGACCATGGGATCATGCAATCAAATTAGTACTGGGATCTAATCCCTTAGATTGTAAAATTTACCCATTAAACTGGGAGGAACAAAAGGTATTAGAGGATTTTCTTACAGAAAACCTGGAAAGTGGATGGATAACCTAGCAAATCTCCAATGGCATCACCATTCTTCTTTGTTAAAAAGAAGGATGGATCTTTGAGACCAGTACAGGATTATCGAAAACTTAATGAAATGACCATTAAGAATTGTTACCCATTACCATTGATATCAGAATTGATAGACAAATTGAGTAATGTGACAATCTTTTCAAAGATGGATATTCGTTGGGGATATAATAATATCCGTATCAAAGATGGTGATGAATGGAAAGCAGCCTTCCGAACAAACCGAGGACTTTTTGAACCTTTAGTTATGTTTTTTGGGTTAACAAATTCACTGGCTACTTTTCAAACTATGATGAATGATCTGTTCCAGGAGGAACTCGCTGAGGGATGGGTGGTAATTTACATGGATGACATATTAGTGTTCTCACAATCAAAAGAGCAACACAAAAAACATGTAAATCGGATTCTGGCAAAGCTGGAAGAGAATCAGTTATCATTGAAACCTGAGAAATGTTATTTCAACAAAACAGAAATCGAATTTCTAGGCATGATAATCACTAAAGATTCAGTACAAATGGATCCAGCAAAAGTGAAAGCTGTAAAAGATTGGCCTGAACCTAAGAATAAACGAGAGGTACAACAGTTCTTGGGGTTTGTCAACTTTTATTGTCAATTTGTGAAAGGATTTGCAAAAGAAGCAAAGCCTTTAACAGAATTAATGGGAAAGAAAGATTGGGAATGGGTCCTCAACAAGTAGAAGCAATGAGGAAACTAAAAGAAAGAATAGCAGAGGAAGCGGTATTAGCCATACCAGATGAAGGAGGGCAGTTTCAGATTGAAACAGATGCATCAGACTTTGCATTAGGATCAATACTATCTCAACAACAAAATGGAATATGGAGACCAGTGGCATTTATTTCACGAGCTTTGAATGAAGCCGAAAGGAACTATGAAATTATGAAAGGAGATGCTGCACATTATGCACTCATTATAGAATGTCTCAATATCTAAAAGGAAGCAAAGAGATAATCAAGATCTTAACAATCATCAAAAATTTGACATACTTTGAGAACCACAAACCTAAATGTAGACAGCGTCGATGGGTTATGGATTTACAAGAATACAATTTTGTAATAAACATAGATCCAGCAGAGTCAAATTCCAAGGCCAGATCTGTTATCAAGAAGAGCGGGTATGAAAAGGAGAAAGAGATAATGAGGACATGAATTTTAAAAAGAAGACTTTTTCATACAATGGGAAGGAAGTGAAATTAGGATTGAAAAATGGAAAAAAACATTAAAAAAGTAAATAAAAGACAATGGGACGAACATAAGAAAAAGATTAAAGAGAAAAAAAGAAGGATTTGATATGAAAAAAACATAACTTGTGACATGAGAAGGGAAGATTAATGTACCAGCAGTAAATACATTAGGAGAGGTATCTCAAATTACATCATGATCAAGGGCATCCAGGGATAGCCAAAACATTGGAATTGATAACCTGAGGATATTGGTGGCCAAATATGGGAGAAGACATTAAGAAGTATATTCAAGGATGTAGGACTTGTCAAACTGTCAAGCCAGATAGACAAAAATGAGCAGCTCCATTAAATCCCCACGCAATTCCCAACATTCCCTGGAAACACATATCTGTAGATCTGATTGGACCTTTACTGGAATCAAAGGGATACAATGCGATCTTAACAGTAGTAGATCGGTTTTCTAAAATGGCATACTTCCTACCTACCAATATGATGATAACATCATTAGGAGTAGCCACATTATATCGGGATCATATCTTTAAAAATCACAGAGTACCGGAAAAGATCATCAGTGATCAGGGACCACAATTTGTATCTAAATTCATGAAAGAACTCTTTGGAATATTGGGGATAAAAGGCAATCCATCGACAGCATTTCATCCACAGACAGATGGACAGACAGAAAGGGTTAATCAGATAGCAGAACAATTACTATCTACTTTTGTCAACAAAAATCAGGATGATTGGAGTGATTGGTTAGCAATAGCTCAGTTCTGTTATAATGATTGGGAACACTCAGCAACAGGGTATTCTCCCTTCTACATGAATTATGGACAACACCCAAATAAGGGAATGAAAATTGATATTGGTCATGTTACAGTCGAGGCAGTTACACAGTTCACAGGAAGACAAGCAGAGGTTTGGAATCAGGCTAGGAATACTCTCAAAAAGGCACAAGAAGTGATGGCATTACAATACGATAAAAGGAAGAGGACATCTATACTGTACAAAAAGGATGACCTAGTCTACATAAATGCCAAGCATTTACTGACTGTCCGACCAACAAAGAAACTGGGTGAGAGGTTTTTAGGACCTTATAAAGTTCTCGAGAAAGTGGGACCTTCAGCATACCGAATTCTTATCCCTGCATCCTGGAAGGTGTATAACATTTTTAATGAGTCACTATTAAAACCATATCACACACCTTCGTTTCCAATACAGGCCAGCAAAAACACAGGCCAAAAGAAGCAGCAGGAGAAAGAGAGCACCACTGGTGACTATGAAGTGGAAAAAATACTTGATAGTTGAATTAATTGATGAGGACATGGTCAGTTAGAATATTTGGTAAAGTGGAAGAATTACCCACTCGAAGAAGCTTCGTGGGAACCAGCGCAGAATTGCAACCATGCCAAGAGGAGTATTGATGATTTCCATCAACTCAATCTGGGAGCGCCAAGGAGACTCCATGGATGAGAACTATCATTCATGCCATATTTAAACTATACCCAACCACCAGTGTCTAAAAAATTATACAGGTGGGAAGATGGAAAATTCAAATGCGAGTACCTGGAAAAGCTGGAACGAAATTGGCAGAAATGGAAAGGAAATTGCCAAGAAGTGGAATGGACAGATCCTGATCATGTGGAACCTGATCCTTGAAGAGGGGGTTATGTTACGATTCTTTATTTCTTTATTTTCTTGATTACATAAGAGACGCAGCCACAGGAGGGTTATGTCAGCAACTATAAGATGGTTGAGTCATCAAGAGTCAGGAGGGAGAGATCACATGATTGACTCATGGGGAACATGAGGTTACAGGTATATAAGGGGAGGTTAGTAGATAGTGCTCCTTAGCCTTACAATTGTTTCTGTTGTACACAGACCAACTATTGCTCTTACTCTCTCTACTCTAAACCTTGAGGTTTTGTTGGAATGACCTTCTAACAAGAACAAAGAACAAAACACATGGATGTTAGATATCATTATATCAGAGAATGCGTGAAACATGATTTGGTTGATCTCTATTATATTAAAACTGATGATCAAGCAGCTGATATTTTAACAAAGAATCTTTTGTTGAATAAGCATAATAGAATGCTTGGATTATGTGGAATACACATTAAGTAAAATATTCAACAAGGGGGAGTGTAAAAACTCTAGATAGAAATCGTTTTAATTGTTATCTAATCTAATCTATTTAATCTAATCTATATTACATAATAGATAAGACAAGATAATAGATAAGATAATCAATTAATAACTATTTAATATGTGTTTCATATTTAACTTAAATATATATTAGTAATATAGAATGTTCTAGAATATAGAAAGATCTAGAACATCTATTAATATATTATGACTTGACATAACTGCACATAGCTATGCAAAGGCTGCACATTACTGCACATTGCTGCACATTACTGTGCATTACATCATATTGACTGCACATTACTGCACATGAGTCATATAGAATAATCTAGAAGGATTATTAATAGAATAAGACTCAGAATGACTCATTTAAGGTACCAAACCATTAGTAATACATCTAGAATAGGTAATTACACAATGTAAGGTTAGGGTTTCTCAAATGTATATAAGGAGGGCATTCTGGTTGTCAAGTCCCTCAGTTTTTTCAAACTAACAAACCATTTAGTAAGGCAACAACACTAAGCAATGTAAGTAGTTGGAACACTTACTTAAACTTGTGCTGCATTGCTGTTTGATGTTTCAACACATCCATGTGAGCATTCCATGCTGTAGCATTTGCAGCATGTCTGAATATTCCCACTGCTACAGTGATAAGTCCCACCAATGCCTGTATAAGCATGTTTGTGATGTCGAATCTGACTGAGTAATGCTGTTGGACTGATTTGTCCCCTCCATACTCCTCCAATATTGCCTCTGCACTCCTTCCCCATGCATCTCATTCTATGTGGAATTTTGCCTCCCTTCTGTTGAAGGTTACTTTTGCCATGGTGTCCAGATCTCTCATATCCTTCTTGTACACCACTATCTCTCCCCAAGACAGATTGAAAGGCCATGTGAATGCCCACCAGTACTGTCATTTGAATAAATGAAGGTAACAGAGTCCAGGTGTTTCTGGTCCTGAACCCATGAATCCTCTTGGTGGCAACACCTTTCTGCTAGTGTGTTGGACCTGCTGATTCCATTTCATTATATCAATATAGCTGGGTGGGTGTACTGTTTCCAGCCTCATTTGCATTTCCTCTTTTAATTCTTCATTGAACCAATCACCCAATAGTTTACCAAACCAGTTAGTTGTGAACTGACATGTAACTCATCTGCCAGCTCCCTGGAAATGGTTGGATTGTACTGCCTGCGCATATGTCTGTCTAGGATAAACAACTTCCTTGTCATTCTTGGCTGCACCAAGAGTGATCTTCTTCCACCAATAATCCTTTGTGAATTCATCAACATCTGCCCAGGAGTATGTCAATTCTACTCATACTGCTGTATTTTCTTCAAGTAGAATTTCATCACCCAGATAGATGTGATATACACCATCATCATCTCCATCTCAAAGTGCAAATCTAACACCTCACTTTCGTAAAATGTGTGCCCATGACGCTACTTCTGCCAGTGTGGGGTAACTCAGCCATTTATATTTTGTGTAGTATTTTGGCTCGAAAAGATACATGTAACAATATCCCTTTTGCTGCCATGGTTCCACTGCCATTTGTTTATAATGACCAGGTTTGCCAGGTAATTTGGCCTCCACATTATCTGCCCACTCCTTGATTCATTGTGTCTGCTCCTCTATCGTCTCTTCCCCACATAACAAAGTTCATCGCATAACACACCACATTGTCCTGGGTGAGCCCCAACCACACACAAATGTTAGGTGCACTCTCCTCCATAACCAGCTCACTGGGCGCCTCCAACAACTGATGACTAAAACTATGCAAACAAACCTTCAGTTGCTGAATCGTGAGCTGGACAATGCTATCATCATCACCAGCAACCTGGGATGAGACTGTAGACATGGAGGAACAGAGAAAGGAAGAACCCACCCACCACTCCCTATCTATTGCTATCGCCATCTTATCACCTTGGACCTGACCAGGGGGTCAGCATCAAAAGTACCCCAGAGATGTAATGTGCCGGTTCCGGCTATGTTGGAACTGAGAGCCGAACAGACCGAGCAGCCAATCCACAGTGCCATCAGCACATCGGGTATCACCAAGGCATCAAACCTTCGCACCGATGCACATCAGAATGACAGCCAAGGGACGACCCCACCATATGAGCCATATTCAACTTGGCAAAGGACAATAGGATGCACACGGACCACAGGACTTGGTGCAGGAGCTTCGTCGCAGGTAAGCCTCATGGTAGATAGCATAAATACCCTTCTTTGTTCATAGTTTGGTATGCAATCTACACCCCTTGTCTGTGTCTATCCTCTCCATGCTTGTTTCACACCACTCAGCAACTTGTTGTCATTCCTCTCGTTCATCACCTCCTCTTGGCGCCATCTCGTGCCTCAGCGACACTTCGGTTGACCATAGCTGCCCCTTTGGCCGAACAACACCCCAAGTTGGCCTCACTAATACCGTTTCACCAATCTGTACTGGTGCACCTACACCATGTAGAGACAAGGGTCCTCCTGACTATTTTGTCATCTAGACCACAGTCTTTGTTCGCTGCACTGTTGGATTCGCCAACACTGCCTCTACAGCCAAGGGTGTTCTCTATCACAACAGCTGTTTGTCGCCAAAGCACAAGAAAGGTCAATGTCGCCCAAGACATGGGTGATGTCGACGAAAGATGGAAGATTGTTCACCTCATGTAATGATGAGCAGAGCGTGCTCCTCATCATCAAGTCAAATGGTGAGGTAAGAAGCCTTACAATTATGTTAGAAGGTTGTTCCAACAAAACCTCAAGGTTTAGAGTAGAGAGAGTAAGAGCAATAGTTGGTCTGTGTACGACAGAAACAATCGTAAGGCTAAGGAGCACTACCTACTAACCTCCCCTTATATACCTGTAACCTCATGTTCCCCATGAGTCAATCATGTGATCTCTCCCTCCTGACTCTTGATGACTCAACCATCTTA
>JAENRT010000081.1:0-32754 GCA_032173475.1 Amanita phalloides
GGAGATTGAACAGGGCAGTGATAATGACACACAACAACATCCATGGCTTCTGGATCTCTGTGCCTGGGTGAAGGTCTTCCATTCCCTGCTGTAGATAGTCTGGTTAAAACACCTAGCCTGCTTTTGGTGTTTGCATAGTGTTGGGCTGTGTCATACCATCCCTGTAGATTTGCAGGGTTCTGCATCAAGATCTGATGGACGCATTCAGGGGGGAGTCCTTCTGAGAATAGAGGTGTGATGGCGGCTTCTTCTCTAATTTTAGACTTCTTGATCAGTTCCTTGAACTTATCCATATACACTAAAATAGGCATTTTCTTCTGCATTCGCACGATTTTGTATAACTCCATCATTGCTCTCCCAGGGCTGTCCACTTGTTTCCAATTGGATAGGAACACTTCTTTGAAAGCGGCCCATGTTCCCCAGTTGGGTTGTTCATTAAGGTCCTCGATTTTAGCAAGCTTCCATTGAAGCTGTGTTGCCTGTTATATTCATGAATGTGAAGATGATTTTTTTCCGGTCAGTGTTGTAGTTGGTGTTTAGAACAAAGAACATTTCGCAATCATTTATAAATAGCTTGGCTAATTTTCGATTGCCTTTGAATTTAGTGGGCATCGGACCCTTGATGCTGCAATTGTTGTCTGCTTGTGCATCGGCCATGTCTACATCTGGTGTACTTGGTGTAGGTGGTGTGGGTGGTGGTTCTGATGGAGATGCTGGTGGTGGGAGTTTGGTTCTTGGCGGTTCGTGTGGTGGTTCTGTTTTGGCGATGGTGGAATGATCGGCTGTGCAAGTCTAAAGATAGAAGGGGTTTCAGTGTGTTTCCTAATGAGGATATGAACTGTAAAGGACTAGGCTGTATGGTTTCTGAGTCCTGTTGAAACAATTTAAATGGGGCAGTCTCAAATAGGTCACTGGATTCTTCTAGATCTGCTCCTTTGAGCGAGTCTGAATCCGAGTCACTGGGTGCGTGGAATTTCCCCTTTCCGCTGGAAGATTCTCCAGCAGATTCGGTCCTGAGGTGCTCAGGGACGTTGTTGATCCCCCCAGGTACGTAGTAAGGTCCTAGGAATGCTTCGTCCTCTAAATATGTTTCCTGTCCTTCAGAGAAATAGGTCCAATGTGATTTAGATCTGTTAAATGCGACTTCTACTCCTTCAAGGTAGTAATGGTTCTGGAATTTATGAGATCCGTTGGGTGGGCAATTGTCTTTTTGTGGTGTCCAGAAGTTACTGGGTGCAATGAAGGAATTGTCTGATTTATATTTCCAGATCTGATCGCGGGTATCCTTGTAGATCTGAAGTCTGTCAAGAACGTAGTTTCCTCTGATCCCTCTAGTAGCTTTATTGGGTGGTGGAGCTCCTCTGGTGAATACTCCTGAAATCTTGAATAGGGTCCAGTTACCAACCGGTCTGGGAAGTTCAACAGTTGTGTGCTAACGAGCTGGTACTCGAGCTGTCTTGGTAAATTTGACTTAAATTGTTATGATGATGAGTCGTCATCCAATCTAATCAATGACATTATGCCACGAGGATTGTCCAAGACAATAACAATGTAAGGTCTGGTGAAACACGATTGAGTAGACAGTGCTAAGTCCAACGAAGGAGACTCAGGCTTGAGACGAGTGAGGTGGATGAGAGTGCTTGAACAACAACTTTGACAATCTCACCAGAACTAGGAGTTCCCAGAGATGTAACTTGTGTATTACAAGCTAAGTCAAACTTAAGGTTCGACCTAAGACAAACTCTCGTATTTATACATGAACCTACTGTCTGTAAAAGGTAATGAATGTGTTAGAGAATGATATCATAACGATGTCATAGAAACGAAATGATGGTAGGCATATGTCATAGATGAAAGGGTCACGCTTATGTGAGCAGTGACATTGCATAATCATAGAGATGAAGTGGTGATGCATAGGTAGTCAGGAAAGGAAGGTGCTGACATAAGAAGAATGAAAATGTTCATGTGGGTTGTAACAACTACCCATCCTTCTGTGACTTCTTGTCAGAAGATGTCATTCATCATTGTTTGAAATGTGGCTGGTGAATTTGTTAGACTGAAGAACATAACCAATGGTTCGAAAAGCCCCCTGTTTGTTTGAAACACTCCTTTCCACTCATCGGCTTGCTTAATCTGAACATTGTTATATCCCCATCTGATATCCATTTTGGAGAATATCTTAGCCTTGGATAATTTGTCCATGAGTTCACCAATAAGAGGTAGTGGGTACTGGTTTTTGATAGTCATGTCATTCAGCCACCTGTAATCCTGTACTGGTTGCAACTTCCCATCCTTTTTCTTTACAAAGAAGAAGGGGGATGCCATTGGTGATTTACTGGGTTGGATTCATCCTGATTCCAGGTTTTGTTACAACCCATGCGAACATTTTCATTTTCTTATGTCAGCACCTTCCTTTCCTGACTATCTATGCATTGCCACCTCTCCTCTATGATTATGCAATGTCACCACTCACATAAGCGTGACCCTTTCATCTATGACATATGCCTACCATTGTTTCGTTTCTATGATGTTGCTATGATATCATTCTCTAACACGTTCATTACCTTTTACAGACAGTAGGTTCATGTATAAATACGAGAGTTTGTCTTAGGTCGAACCTTAAGTTTGACTTAGCTTGTAATACACAAGTTACATCTCTGGGAACTCCTAGTTCTGGTGAGATAGTCAAAGTCATTGTTCAAGTGCTCTCATCCGCCTCACTCATCTCAAGCCTGAGTCTCTTTTGTCAGACTTAGTGCTGTCTACTCAATCGCGTTTTGCCAGACTCTTCATTGTTATTGTCTCGGACAATCCTCGTGGCATAACATCATTGATTAGATTGGATGACAACTCGTCATCATAACAGGTTTTCCTTAAGGAAATCATTGAGCTGAGCCTGTTCATCTCAGTTTAGAGGATATATTTTACAATCCACTGGTTTTGCTCCTGGGATTAATTCAATCGTGTGGTCCCAAGGTCATCACAGTGGTAACTCATCAAAGGTTTCCTTTTCGAAGACCTTCCGGTGTCCTAAATATTGTTTAGGCACTACTTCTTCCAAAGTGTGCTTTTGAGCAGCCTCTGATTCCTTTGCAGCAATGTTGGTTGCCACTGATCATAATTTAAGTTCTGGTTCCCCGATTTCAATAGCCAACAATCATTCACCCTCCTGCAGCCTTTCTAGCAGATCCACTTCATCTTCAGGTTCCTCCACTTGGGATGTTGTCCAGCAAGTTCCTGGACATCGGGTAAACCACACTTCTTTTTGCTTCCAGTCAATAGCTGGATTATGATGTTTAAGCCAGTCATGACCTAAGAACAAGTCCATTTTCCCTAATCATGCCACACTGCATTCTATTATTTCTTCATGATCCCCAATTCGCAGTTTAAATTGTGTCATGTATTCAATGCTTCCCATCACATTCTGGGACCCATCTGCATTGTAGACTGGTAATGGCTTTATTAGCCACCATTTATTTAATTTATGTTGTTCCACAAATTCCTCATTAATACAAGAGCCTGTGCACCCTGAATCAACTAGTGCTAATACATTGATTGTTTCACCAGTATCCATAGTGGTAGGCACACAGCATAATCAATCTCTTGTTTACCTGTGGCATTGATGTGAACCTTCGGGACGCTGCCTGAAAAACAGCTATACTTGCAAACACAACCTTAAACAATAAGGGTGACCTGTGTGGAGCACCACTTCAGTGCTAGCCAGGACGTCAAGGGTTTGTGATAGTGAATGTGTGTGGCTGAGGGCTTTCGAGGGGTGCGAGTTTTGTCATTTCTTGAGTAATTTGCCAGAAAGTTAACTTGGGGGTGACAACAAGTGCGTCACAATTTGAATGTCAAGTGTGAACTCAAGAAGTAGTTGTAGGCCTTGGGGCCTTTTGAGTTGGGCTTCGATCACTCTCGACCCAAAGTTATAGAACTGCTAAGACTGTCGAAAATCGCTACGAATATTTAGGAATGCTGCCAGACTGTGTAGACACTGCAGGTGAACACGATGAACTAGGCTGGAACGCTCTAATCATGGCTGAGAGAGTCCAAGAGAGGGAAAACTTTTATTTTTCTGCTGCTACTACTATGTATAGAGAAAGTATTTATATTTGAGGTACGAACTATGAAATTCATTCGCACCAATAAGGAAGCGTCCGGGCTGTAACATCGCATGGCCCATTCAAAAAGAGACAATTTGATAAGAATATTTGAAATAAAGGTAGATATTGCCAATAGCTTCGCCAAGGCATCATAGTAAATTGTTGTTTGGCTATATTGGGGAGGGAAGGGGGCCACAAACACCATTGACCACGAGCAATAGGGAATGGATGGGTGCAACCACAACTGGCATTGACTTCACATAAGATTGAGGGACGTTGAGTACATTTGAGGACTCGTTTGGCAGTTAAGCATGCACTGGGTGAAGGTCCATGATGTCTGGATGGAATTCCAGCTTGTTAGGAATGTTGATGGCATGCCAGGTCGTAATGCATGGAAGAATTCGATGGGCTGGCACCAAGAATGGATAAAGATGTCCCCTACAATCCAGCAGGGCGAAATGCATAATGTCCCTTCTGATGACCAAGTAAGGGCCTCCACTGTCGACCCAAACATCCCATCCTTCGTCACATACTTTGATGGAAACCTTCCACACTAATTGGCCCACACTAACCTCAATGCCCATCAATGACGGTCGAACTGCCTGAATCCGCTTGCGTAATGTTAAGAACGGTCCCCCAACTGGAAGATTCATCCTGTTAAAGAGGGAAGATGCGATTCCACTGGTGGTCATATACACATAATTGATCTCTGTGGGGGCCATGGGTTCAAAAGCATGTGAGGCCTCGAGTACGCTTGTCAAAGTCAAATCTGCGCACGCTGCTCTTTGATCATCCATGTATGCTCCCAAAGGTGGGTATTCCAACAGCATGTCTTCGTCATTTCTCGCACTGACCAAGCTAGGTGTCAGCAATGATATTCGATCTGCTAATGAATGCACCTTGGTTGGCCTCAAATAATCATGGAATCTGTTAACTGGCATCAGTCACAGTGTTGTCGAGGAGTAAGGGAAGTATTTGCATCCTAGGGAACTTGTCCAGTCTTATAGCCCTGCTATAGCCTTGCAAATTGCGCCTAATTGAATAGCCTCTATTTTCAGGCCTCATACCACATGTTTCTAGTACCCGCACTTGAACCTTTCTCCCTATTGTTGAATGGTGCCTTGGCCTAGAACATCGTCAGTAGTTGCCATCAAATAATGCAGTTTCAATCGATTTTAAATTGGTGATCGATACTACTCGATGTCTCACGAGGGCTCGTGATGGCTCGAGGTATTGATATTGTGCCTCTCCACCTATTCAACTCCTGCAAACGCTATCGAAGATGGCTTCCTAGTCTTGCATTTTGTCAGACTTTGCTCAATTCCCACTCAGCCGACTAGCCCGCTCATCAGTGTGCATTATTTGTTGCCTTAGTTGAGCTAGGTTCCACAGTGCCTCTTGTTCTGATAGTTTGTTGAGATCATGTACTAACTTAGTATTGACCTCATTGACCCATTTTGTTGGTACCCATTCTTTTAAACAACGAACTGCAGTTTCATTATTTTCCTGCCAAATTCATCTTAATACCCATGCCGGGGTCCAAGGGGTTAACTGATTTGTTTTGACGCTCACACTTAAGTTTCGTATCTGATGAATGAGGGGGGAACATTCATATAACAATTCTGGTACATTTACACAAGAATCATTGTCCAAGATAGAAATTCTATCAGCCAGCAGTGTGGAGTGCATGCCTACTGGCTGTCACCAAAACCCTTTTCCTTTCCCATCTCCCTCCATTGCTCCTCAGTGAGCTCCTCAATTCTAACTTCTCTAACTCAGCCCTTTCCTTTTTCATTCTGTGTGTATTTCTTTGGTTCTTTGCAATCCCTTGCAAAGTGCCCTGTTTTCCCACAATTATAACATGCGCCCAGTGCATGTTTTACTTTATCAACATCCATTGTGTTTGGATCATGAGTTGAAGAGGACACCTGAGCTGGTTTATAGGTTTGAGTTGTCGAATGTGACTTAGACTGTTCCTCTTTGAACAGAGTCTTTTTCTGTTGATCACCATATGCCTCTCTGGCCCTTTGGTAAGCACATGCTAGTTCTGTAACCCTTTCCATTATGTGATCAAGATTGTCACCTTCATCAAGATCTCCAATCTTGATTAGTTTGTAGCCCAAATTGGGATTAAGCCCTTTCTTGAAGTGATCCTTTGCTGCACTGGAATTCCATCCTGTCAGGGGTAACAATGCCTTGAATTCGATGATGTAATCTTCGACTGCTTGGCTACCCTGTTGTAGTTTCTAGATCTGCTTGACAGCATGCTCCTGTTATGATTTCTTTATTTTCTTATTTCTTAATTACATAAGACACAGCCACAGGAGGGTTATGTCAGTGACTATAGGATGGTTGAGTCATCAAGAGTCAGGAGGGAGAGATCACATGATTGACTCATGGGGAACATGAGGTCAAAGGTATATAAGGAGTGGTTAGTAGGTAATGCTCCTTAGCCTTATGATTGTTTCTGTTGTACACAGACCAACTATTGCTCTTCCTCTCTTTCTTCTCTAAACCTTGAGGTTGTGTGGAACGATGTTCTAACATAATTGTAAGGCTTTATACCTCACTGTTTGACTCAATAACGAGGAGCACGTCCTGCTCATCGTTACACGAGGTGAACACACACATTTACCTTTTGTCGACATCACCCACATTCTGGGTGACATTGACCACTTTTGATTCTTTGGTGACAAACGGCTACTGTGTCAGAGAACATCCTTGGCTGTAGAGGCAGCGTTGACGAGACCAGTAGTGTGGCGAGAGAAAACCATGGACTAGGCGATAAAACAGTCAGGAGGACCTTCGTCTCTACGTGGTGTAGGTGCACCAGTACAGACTGAGCCTGATTGCTGTTGGTCAACAACGAAGACAACTTGTCTGACATGCCGTGTATCAAGGAGAACAGTCTCGGAATACCAATAACGTATCAGTTCTTTGAACTGAGCACAAGGACATCTGAGTGAAGCCCTGGGCACCATGACTTTCAAGTCAACTGTTGGAACCCCAGTCAACATCGTCTCATCTGAGATTGTCACACATACAGCCAAACGAATGGGTAGTTGTCAGTAGTGCTGAGAGACTGAAACTATCGAAGATTTTCTTTACAGAACATTACACACCTTTGACACGAGGCATTCCATGGGTTGTTACATAACAATCTTATCATAATCTTATCATCACACCTGGTTCACTTATCACAATGGATCAGGTTTTCCATTATGTATTACCCTTTGCCAACATGACGTTGGGCGAGATCGGAGTTGCCTTCGAGGCTGAATGGGCGCGAGGATGCGTGATTACAAAGAAAGTACAAAGGAAGGTCGCTGCTGTGGTGGACAGGCAACAACGTGATGCCCATGTTAAGGCATATCACCGTTGGCTCAAGGAGCAACGAAGAGAGAAACGACAACTGGAGCGAGAGGCTCAGTGTGAGGTGGAATGACTCGAGGAGGTGTCGATTCACAAGCAGGAGGAAGCGTGGAAGGCGCTTATGCAGGAGAAGTGTGAGAAGCTGCTTCGTAAATGGCAGCTTGAGGAGGCAGAACACAAGCAGCATTAGACTACCAAACGTTGGTAGATCTGCTTAATGTTAAGATTGATGTCCTTGGCGTGATTCGTTCTAAGTCAACAGTGACAAACAGAGTCTCGGTCTGTTCCCAGTCTACTGGACAAGAGTTCCAACTTCTAGTATGATGATGACGAAGGTTGAAAGGAGGGTGAGCGTGATGATGAGGAGAGGAGCACTCAAGGCCATTCAGAATGACGAGGGCAAGATTTGATTAAATTGGAACTAAAGAAAAAGATGATACATGAGGTTTTATATACGTTTTAGAAAACAAATAAAGACGAAAAGGGAAAGGAAGCTGTAATGACCTGAGAAAGGAAATGTGAAGGTAATTACGAAAAGAAGAGGCTGTCCATGCGCAGTAGATATGAGTAATAAAGATAAAGATAGAAATAGTACAAAACATTATGTTGCAATCGTAACACTTAACAACATGGAGGCGGACTCCGTAATCCGAAAGGCACTGTTCGACACACCATCGAACATTCAATTATTAACACATGGTTGGAATGTAATCACGTTGAAACATGAGGGACTGGTATTGTCCGCTGAGGAGCGGAATTGTTTGATGCACACACTTAATGGAAATATCATGAAGCCACAGCAGTATGCCAGTCAGGAACGAACCAAGTCAGAATCAGTCCGGTATTCACCTTATGAGAAAAAGAAGGTGTACACCATCTATAAAGCGGAACCCGTTACTCCAAAAAACTACAAGGGATTGGGAGTGATGGGCAGCAGGACGTTGAGCTTGGACTACTTTCTCCCTGCAGTAGGGGAAGAAACGATAGAGGAGCAGACGAAACAGATTGCGGAATGGGCTGGCGGAGTGGAATCCAAGTTACCAGGCAAACCGGGTCACTATAGATGAACGGCAGCTGAACTATGGAGACAAAGGGGATACTGTTATATGTATCTCTTCGAGCCAAGATATTACAACAAATATAAATGGCCGAAATATCCTACCATGGAAGAAGTAACATCATGGGCACCTATCCTGAGAAAGTGGGATGTCAGTTTTGCGATTTGTGATGGAGACAAGGAAGGGGTTTATCATATCTATCCTGGTGATGAGATTCTACTTGAAGAAAATACTGCAGTACAAGTAGAAACGCCATACAAATGGAAGGATATTGATATGTATGGGAAGAATTACTGGTGGAAGAAGATCACTCTTGGTGCAGCCAAGAATGACAAGGAGGTTGTCTATCCAAGGTGGACATATGCGCAGGCGGTTCAATCCAACCACTTTCAGGGAGCTGGCAGACGAGTTACACGTCAGTTCACAACAAACTGGTTTGGAGAACCATCAGGTGATTGGTTCAACAAGGAGTTACAAGAAGAAATGTGAATGAGGCTGGAAATGGTACATCCACCCAGTTACATTGACATCACCAAATGGAACCAGCAGGTGCGACATGCTAGCCAAACAGTGTTACCACCAAAGGGATTCACTGGGTCTGGACCAGAGACTCCAGGGCTATGTTATCTTCGTTTATTCAAATGACAGTACTGGCAGGCATTCGCATGGCCTTATAATCCGTCTTGGGGAGAAATAGCAGCATACGAGAAAGACATGAGAGATCCGGACATCAGGGTAAAAGTAACCTTCAATCGGAGGGAGGCAAAATTCCACGTGGAACAGAGCACATGGGGAAAGAGTGCAAAAGAAGTGTTGGAGGAGTATGGAGGGGACAAATCGGTCCAACAGCATTACTCAGTTGGATTTAACATCATGGATGCACTCATACAGGCATTGGTGGGACTTATCACCATAGCGGTCGGAATATTCGGACATGCTGCAAACGCTACAGCATGGAACGCTCACACGGACGCAGAACAAACAGAACAAGGCGCACAATTGGCCAACGTAATAAATCAGGTCAATAACGCATTACATCCACCATGTGATCCTGCACCCACCTTGAAAATGGAAATGCCGGAGGCATACGAAGGGGATCCAAAAGAAATTGCGGCATGGTTACAGACCATGGAAAACTACTTCGAATTAGTCCAGGTGACAAATCCAAAGCAAAGGATGATGATCATGCTACAACGAGTAAGGAAGGGGACAGATAATAGAGCAGGGAACTGGTCAGCGGCAAAGACAACGGAACAGGCAGAATTTGAAACTGAAATAGCAGAACGAAATGCTATGCCAAACGTGATTAATCACATTGCTAGCCGAGTTGGGGAGACCATTGCAATATGTTGAATGTCACACAGGAGTTAGGAGACCAGACGGAACATGGGTGATGGAACTGTTTAACAATCCACCACCATTTGATCATTGGGAAGATCTGAAGCAGAAGATGAAGGATTTCTTCTTGATGACGGAAACTCGAGACAACACAACCCGAAAAATCAGTACACTCAAACAAGGTTCTCGAAAAGTCGAGGACTACATCATTGAGTTCAGGAGCATTGCAATGCTCACAGGGTACAACGGAATTGCATTGGTCATGCATTTTCGTCAAGGTCTCAATCCGGCGTTAGGAAGACGAGTGGTGGAGATTGGAATGTTAGATGGAGCAAGGAGTATCGATGGATCTCAACTGGGAGATTTACAATGATGGTATGATCAGGCACTGGTGATCAAGAAAAGTTGGAGGGATGCACAGCAGTTGTATCCAAAGGCGACGACCACAACAAGTGGTAACAAACCTGCGCAGAATATGCAGAATTGACAGAATAAGCCATGGCAGCAAAGCACAAGTAAACCATGGCAGCAGAACAAACCGGTTCCAAATCAAAATTCACCAGCAATGGTGTCAATGTCTAAAGACCTGGATGTGATGGATGTGGACTGTCAATGCGCGTTGATCACTTGTTACAACTGCAGCAAGGTTGGGCACATGAAATGGGATTGTAGGGCGCCACCAAAGGACAAGGGAAAGCAGGTGGAGAAACGATGGAACTCGGTGAGGGAATATGTCAGAGATCTGACAGAAGGCGAGAAAAAAGAAGTAGCAGAAGAGTTGGGTTTTCAAACCAACTTGTGAATGAGTGTTTCAATTCACAAGTTACAGACATTGTAAAATATGAGGATTCACATGTAAAATTACCTGAGATTTTATATGAATGTCGTTCACTTGTACATTGTTTAAGAAATGCACCAATAAGCGCAACCAAACAAAGACTGACTACATGGTCAGCTCCATGGATGGTAAGGCGTATTTGGGATCAACCGATGGAAACAGCCATCAAAGATATGAGAACATGGGTTAAGAAAAACCGAGAACAGGAAGTAGATGAGACATTAATTTGGGAACTGAATCAAATGTCGGAAAAAGATGTGTTGTGGTATTTAAACCACATGAAGTCTCAGTCACACCTTGTCAGGACAACAGGGCAAAGACAAATGGATTTAGGAGTCATAGTACAAACTAAAGATTCCTTACAGAACTTTGAAATCAAGGCACTAGTTGACTCGGGATGTACAGCGTCATGTGTGAATAAAGTGTTTATTGAGCAAAATAAAATAAACACACGGAAGCTACCAAAACCCATTCCAGTCTTTAATGCTGATGGAACACGAAACGCTGGTGGAGATTTAGAAGAAATGGTGGAACTAAAGCTGAGAATAGGAGACCATTGGGAATCATTGGAATTTGGAGTATTGGCATTGGGAAAGACAGATATGTTTCTAGGACATGATTGGTTAAAATATCATAATCCAGAGATAAACTGGAAAAACCAAATATTAACCTTCTCACAATGTCTGGGAGCATGCTGGAAAACCTCCAATGTAAACGAACCAGAGGAGGAAATAGAACAGAATGAATGGGAAGAGGGAGATCACTTACTAGCTGTCCATATTGGGCAAGAAGAATTACAATTACGGGCTTTTCAATCTAAAGCCACAGAAATTGCTTCCCAGAACAAAGTAAAGTGAACACTGGAGGAGATAGTACCATCTCATTATCTACCGCACTGAAAAGTTTTCGAAAAAACCACCTTTGATGAATTACCACCATGACGACCATGGGATCATGCAATTGAATTAGTACCAGGATCTAATCCCTTAGATTGCAAGATTTACCCATTAAACAGGGAGGAACAGAAGGTGTTGGAAGATTTCCTTACCGAAAACCTGGAAAGTGGACGGATAAGACCGAGCAAATCTCCAATGGCATCACCCTTCTTTTTTGTTAAGAAGAAAGATGGATCTTTGAGACCAGTACAGGATTATCGAAAACTCAACAAAATGACCATTAAGAACCGTTATCCATTACCTTTAATATCAGAATTGATAGACAAACTGAGTAATGCAATGATCTTTTCAAAAATGGATATTTGTTGGGGATATAATAATATCCGTATCAAGGATGGTGATGAATGGAAAGCTGCTTTTCGAACAAACCGAGGACTCTTTGAACCTTTAGTAATGTTCTTTGGTTTAACGAATTCACCAGCTACTTTTCAAACTATGATGAATGATCTGTTCCGGGAGGAACTCGCTGAGGGATGGGTGGTAATTTACATGGACGATATATTAGTGTTCTCACAATCAAAAGAACAACACGAAAAACATGTAAATCGAATTTTGACAAAGCTGGAGAAGAATCAATTATCATTAAAACCTGAAAAATGTTACTTCGATAAAGCAGAAATCGAATTTTTAGGAATGATAATTACCAAAGATTCAGTACAAATGGATCTGGCAAAAGTAAAAGCTGTAAAAGAGTGGCCTGAGCCTAAGAATAAACGAGAAGTACAACAATTCTTGGGATTCATCAACTTTTATTGTCGATTTGTGAAAGGATTTGCAAAAGAAGCAAAACCCTTAACAGAGTTAACAGGAAAGAAAGATTGGGAATGGGGTCCTTGACAAGTGGAAGCTATGAGGAAACTAAAAGAGAGAATAGCAGAGGAAGTGGTATTAGCAATACCAGATGAAGGCGGACAGTTCCGAATCGAAACAGATGCATCAGATTTTGCATTAGGATCAATATTGTCTCAGCAACAGAATGGAATATGGAGACCAGTTGCATTTATTTCACAAGCTTTAAATGAAGCAGAAAGAAATTATGAAATNAGCTTTAAATGAAGCAGAAAGAAATTATGAAATCTATGATAAAGAGATGCTTGCAATCATGCACTCATTATACAAATGGTCTCAATATCTAAAGGGAGCAAAGGAGATAATCGAGATCTTAACAGATCATCAAAATTTGACATACTTCCAGAAACCACAGAATCTAAATTGTAGACAAGTGCAATGGGTTATGGATTTACAAGAGTATAATTTTGTAATCAAACATCAGTCTGGCAAATCAAATTCCAAGGCAGATCTGTTATCAAGATGAGCTGGATATGAAAAAGGAGAAAGGGATAATGAGGATGTGATATTGTTAAAAGAAGATTTATTTATATGATGGGACAGAAGCGAAATAGGATTAGAAAAACTGGAAAATGATATTAAAAAAGTAAACAAAAGACAATGGGACAAACAAGTAGAAAAAGGATTAAAAGAGAAAAAAGAGGGATTTGAATATGAAAAAGAACAGAATTTAGTGACATGGAAGGGAAGGATTTATGTGCCTGCAGTAATACGATTAAGGGAAGAGGTAATCCAGATACATCATGATAGAGGACACCCAGGGATAGCCAAAACCTTGGGATTGATGATGTGAGGATATTGGTGGCTGAATATGGGAGAGGACATTAAGAAATACATTCAAGGATGTAGGACTTGTCAGACAGTCAAACCAGATAGGCAAAAACGAGTGGCTCCACTAAACCCACATGTGATACCAGACACTCCTTGGAAACACATATAGGTAGATTTGATTGGACCCTTACCCGAGTCTAAGGGATACAATGCAATCTTAACAGTGGTAGATCGATTTTCAAAATGGCATATTTCCTACCCACCAATACAATGATGACATCGTTAGGGGTAGCCACCTTGTACCAGGATCATATTTTCAAAAATCACAGAATACCGGAGAAGATCATCAGTGATCGGGGACCACAATTTGTATCTAAATTTACAAAAGAACTCTTTGGAATATTGGGAATCAAAGGCAATCCATCAACCACATTTCATCCACAAACAGATGGACAGATGGAAAGGGTTAATCAGATAGCAGAACAATTACTATCTACTTTCGTCAACGAAAATCAGGATGACTGGAGCGATTGGTTAGCAATAGCCCAGTTCTGTTATAACAATTGGGAACACTCGGCTACAGGGTATTCTCCTTTCTATATGAATTACGGACAGCATCCAAATAAAGGGACAAAAATCGATACAGGTCATATCATGGTTGAAGTGGTTACACAGTTTGCAGGAAGACAGGCGGAGGTTTGGAATCAAGCGCAGAACACTCTTAAAAAGGCACAAGAGGTGATGTCATTACAATATGACAAAAGAAAAAAGACATCTATATTGTACAAAAGAGATGATCTAGTATACATAAATGCTGAACATTTGCTGATGGTTTGACCAATGAAAAAACTAGGCAAAAGATTCTTAGGACCTTATAAAATCCTCGAGAAAGTTGGACCATCCGCGTACCAAATTCTTATCCCTGCATCCTGGAAGGTGTACAACATTTTTAATGAGTCACTGTTAAAACCATATCATGCACCTTCGTTTCCAATACAAGCCAGCAAAAACGCAGGCTGGAAGAAGAAGCAGGAGAAAGAGAACACCACCGGCAACTATGAGGTGGAAAAAATACTTGATAGTCGAATTAACTGACAAGGACGAGGTCAGCTAGAATATTTGGTAAAGTGGAGGAATTACCCACTCGAAGAAGCTTCGTGGGAACCAGCGCGGAATTGCAACCATGCCAAGAGGAGTGTCGATGATTTCCATCGACTCAATCCGGGAGCGCCAAGGAGACTCCATGGACGAGAACTATTGTTCACACTGTATTTAAACTATACCCAACCACTGGTGTCTAAAAAATTATATGGGTGGGAAGATGGAAAATTTGAATGCGAGTACCTGGAAAAGCTAGAACAAAATTGGCAAAAATGGAAAGGAAATCACTGAGAAGTGGAATGAACAGATCCTGATCATGTGGAACCCGATCCTTGAAGAGGGGGTTATGTCACGATTTCTTTATTTTCTTATTTCTTAATTACATAAGACGCAGCCACAGGAGGGTTATGTCAGTGACTATAGGATGGTTGAGTCATCGAGAGTCAGGAGGGAGAGATCACATGATTGATCATGGGGAACATGAGGTCAAAGGTATATAAGGAGTGGTTAGTAGGTAATGCTCCTTAGTCTTACGATTGTTTCTGTCATACACAGACCAACTATCGCTCTTCCTCTCTTTCTTCTCTAAACCTTGAGGTTGTGTGGAATGACATTCTAACAGCTCCCTTGTTTCTTTTGACATAAAGAAATCATGCATCTGCTGTTTGAGATCGGTCCATCCCAAAAATGGCAGTTTATGGATTTGAGGTGGTTGTGTGTAATACCCGGCTGTTGTTCCAGCTGCAATGACATACATTCTGTCTTGTCACTCCTGGTAGGTTAAATCATTGTTCCAGCCATGATTTGCGACTTTATTGTCATACTCCACATCACTGTCAATTTGTTCTTTTATCTTGACAGTGGCCCACATTCCAGCTTGGTCTCCTTTTCCTTTACAAATGCATTGCAGGGCAATGTATATCTTTCAGTAGTTGTCCATTTCATGGGCTAGTTGGAAATATACATCCATCCCTTGACACTAGGCATCTACTTGAGTGGCATCCCCTTCAAAGTAATCTGGCAACTCTATTTACCAGAGATCTATTGGCTGGTGGTGGGTGAGTGTCCCTGTATTCGTTAACCAGTTGCTGAACCAATGTTCCCATGTTCTTGGCCATTTGATTTGTGCCTCAATTCCATGCTGCTATTTGTTCATTTCTGGCTATTATTCACTCCTGTGATATTCCAGTTTCCACTGCATTGGATTCAGGTCTTAGGTTAGCTTGGTGGCCAAAATAGAAATTGTACTGATTGATGGTAGAGTGCAATAATTCCAACATGTGGTCTGTCCATTCAAACCCCATTTCGACATGTCTGAGATCCCCATTAACAATAGCCTGGATCATTGGCCATCCATTTGTTCCATCTGAACTGATCCACACATGGAAACCAACCCATTTGTTCTGGTGAACAACCTTGAACTTAACAAGTTGATTTGATCTGTACTTGGGGTTGAACTGGTTGATGGTGTGTACTGATGGGAATGTGGGCCATTCAAACTGGTTCCATAACTCTTCCTTAAACAAGGCCAGATAACAATATCCAGGGATAGTGGGTGTCATATGATCGAAGATTTTGACTATGCTTTGGACTTGTTGTTGGAATTGCCTATTGGGGTGGTTGCCAAGCAAGTCAAACCTTATTTGAAAGATTTCCCAACTTAGGAATCATGTCAGGTTATCATTCCTGGATGCTCCCACAGTATATTCACCAAAGCCGTTTCCTTTTAGCCAATACATTTCCTCCCAGTCATGCATTCCATGTGACATGGTGGATATGTGAACTCGTTCTAGTTCAGGCATGATGGTGGCTTTAATGACCACTGTACTCTCTCGATAAGGGTATTGCCATGAAAGGATTTTATTAATGGTGGGATAAGCAGGCCAATTGAATAAGTCCCAGTACTGTTGCTTGATTAGGATGAGGTAGCAATAACCAGGGATATGATTGTGCAACAGAGCTACTTGGGGTCTCTTCATGTATTGGTCTGAACCATCATCCCAGTCCAGGGCCCCCATGTGTTTACAGTCATGCCCTGATTGCACTAGTGATCTGATCATATCCCAGCCCCTAGGCCCAGTGGGTGTTCGCTCAATATGGTAACAGTCATTGTATCCATATGTGTGTCAGATGTTTACATGTCCATTGGTGTTCCTAAGGTTATGATCCCATGAGTTGATTTCCTGAATCTGAGGAAATGCCAGCCATTCATACATGTCCCAGAATTGATTTTTAATTAAAATTAAATAACAATAACCTGGTACATCTGGATGTAATACATGTTTGGTGTGGGCAGGGCATGGGTATGGGTAAGGGATATCTATCTCCTTTTTGACTTCCCTTTTCCAGTTGTTAATTGTTCATTGCTTTTCCTCATTGAACCCCTGCCTGGGTTCAGTGTCCATGGATAGCCAATCTGCCATGCATGGAACTTCGCCATGCCACCAAGTGGCATCTGCACCTGCAGTTCTGGTTAGCGATTTGCTAGGTCCAGTATGAGCAGTTACCACTTGGGCATATGACATGGGTGCTGGTGTGAGCATGCTGTGGATGATTGTCCAGCTACCCATGATTGAATGGTGGAGGCACAGCCTTTTCCTTTACAGGATTCTTTTTGTCTGCCAAATCAGGTGTACTTGCTATATTTGCCATGCTGCTCCATTCATTTCATGTCTTTCCAGGTGTAGGATTTGTCCTCGTGTGGACACAATGCTGCCTTTTCGATGACATGGTACATACTAGCCTTGTGATGGTCCTGGAGACCAAACTTGATGGTCTCATCATGCATTTTGGGTTCCCAGGACAGAATCTGAGTGATGGTTGGCCAAGCAGGCAAATTGAACTTGTTATAGAATTCTTTTTTGAACAGGTACATGTAACAGTACCTGCTTCATTGCCAGGGTTGATCCTCAGGGATATCTGTTGATAGGCTCCTCTGGACGCTGCCTGATAATACAGCTATGCCAGCAAACTAAACCCTAAACAACAAGGGGACCTGTGCAAAGCACCACTTCAGTGCTAACAGAGGTGTGTGATAGTCTGCGATAGTGTATGATTGCGACCGAGGGCTTGCAAGGGGTGGAGAGTCCTCCTGAACTGGACTAGATGGCTAGGAATGCTAGCAGATGCTAAAAGAGCGAAGGGGGCACGCGATACTGAGAGGATGAGGGCTATTGTGGCTGGACAAGGGTCTCAAGGATGCTCAATGAGGCAAAGCAAGGCTTGAAGCTGCTGGAACAAAGGCTGGGGATGCTACCAGGGTTCTATAAACGCCTAAGGGACGCAGGGAAGCAAAGGATGACGCTTAGAACATGACTCTGAGGGGGGCAACAATGGGGGGTCTCTGTCTCATCTTCTTTTAGATACAGGAGAAGTTCCTACATATTTATGAGGCAAAATGCGATAAGGAAGCGATGGAAAGGGGTGGAAATCAAAGGTTAAACTTTTAGGATGAACCAAGAATAACAAATAGTGGAGCAACTGAAACATATCCTGTGCAGTCCACATGACAACACTCTTCTGGGAAACCTGGACCTCTGAAACATTCTAGAAGGTGCCTGGAGTCATTAGGTAACTGGGGGAACCAAGGGCGACCAATGGGGAGCTGCCAATAACAAAACAAGTCCTAAACGAGAGGATCAAGGGGCTAGATAAGCAAAAGCGCCAAGCACTCATGCACGCTCTGGGTCTGGGTAGTACTCTTCAATAGAACAGTGTATGTTGCAATGCTGTCCGAGGGTGGGACTGACTGTTCTGGGCCTATATGAGGGACTCAAGGGGCTTTGATAGTCTCAATCAGCTTTGATTGGCTTCAGACAAGTCTTGTAGCTTCTTGCTGCTTCTCTATAGTGCTCGAAAATCCTCATATCACTTGTATCACCACACAGACACATAGCTAGCTCATCACCATGATGTATGCACTCAGCAATTTTGGATGAGTCAGTGCTTTGACCCAATTGTCCATGTATGTGATGTCTTCCCCAATGAGTTTGAGGAAATCTGCAAGTCCCACCAAAGGAGAAGTGCCAGGGTCTGATTTCATAATCAGGGGTGAACACAGGAACAGCATGTTGTGGCATGTACTTTGATACTCTTTCTGTTTGATATGTGCCTTCATGTATGGATCAGGTCGTTTCCCATCCAATTGTTCCTGGTTGGCAATCTCAGCCATTCCCCTGTTGTAGCTACGGGTTTTAATGTTCCCGTTTTCGGCATGCATCAGCCAATTCCGCTCCTTGGCTGACAAGACCAAGCTGTTGTGTCATAGTGTGATGATGTTCCAGCCCATTAACAAGAGCTGGATGTTTGATGGCATGTCAAACAATCATTGTCAGATTTCGGATTCTGGATCCATCTTGTGTAGCAGCCCCTCCAGGGTCTGCCTGTCTTGCTCCATTTGGGCAAGCTCTTTCTCAACCCATTTCCTTTGTTGGAGATCTTCCCAAGCATCCTCTTGTTCACGGAGGACTTCTTGTGCATGCTGCCATCATTGCAGTGTGTGTTGTCATTGTTGGAGACATCACTCCTTGTACTGCACCTTGCACCATTGATAAAATGCTCAAATGTGGGTGTCATGTTGTCAGTTGTTGGTAACAATGGTGACTGACCAAGTAATTTCTTCTGTGCACTCCTGTGCCCATTCGATAGCAAAACATTTGCCAACCTGCACGAGAGTGAGGCCAGCATGGGGGACAATGTAGTTGAATAGAGATGCCATTTTTGCGTCCCTAATTGTTGCCTTTAGACCTTTTAAGTAAAAAGGCTCTTGTCTATTCTTCAATACCCATGCTTCCTAACATAGATATTCTTTGATGCAGTCAATAATGCACCCACACTCAATTCTTGGATTTAATCCCACCAAATGACCTAAAAGCATGGTGCCTGGGGTTTCACTCAAGTGTCCTCATGCTCAGATTGATTAGATCTGATATGTAATTGGTGTCTCGAGACTGTTCTCCTTGCTACACGGCACACTAATAGATTGCTTTCACTCATTCCTGAGCTTTTCCAAGATCAATGGTATAATCTGCTGACCAGCGCCTGCCTGCACTTTCAATCACACAGAGTCATTCTCATCCAGAGATCTTCTGTCGACAGTAACCTTTCAGTAGTAGTCCTGGACAATGGTCAAGGAGTCTATCTGTGGTTGATGTTGGGGGCATTCCTCGAGAGCTGCTCATCGTCACACCAACAGAGTGTGGACAGAGGTCAGACAGGCAAATTTTGAAGGAACTTGTCAAGAGTGCACACAGTGACAAGCAAGAGATGCTCAGCGTGGTTGCCAACGATGGCGAGAGGTGTGGTATGAAAGACTCTAGATTATGTTAGGACTAATCCCACCACAACCACAGGTCTCACACAAAGAGAGAGAGAGAGACAGAGACAAGTTTATTGACACAGTAGACAAGTAAGCTGGGTGAGAGCAAACTATCTAGAGTCTTAGGACTCCTACCTACAGACACACCTCCTTATATACCTCAGTCCATGGTCTGTGTGCACAGACTGCACTGCCTCTAAGGCTATGCATGCGCAGCAACAGCCTAGACCCTTCCATAGCCAGACTACTCTGGACCCCTATGCCTAGACCTTTGTACAGCCACCCATGGCTTACCTAACCAGTCCTTCCATAACAGATCACCTAAGCCCCTATGTGTATTGGTATGTCATCCTGTGTCTGTAGGCCTCCAGATAAAATATAGAAGAATACAGAAAAATAGATATAGTCATAACATTGGGTCTCCTGTGGTACAGAAAGACTCTGGGTCATCTGTACATCAATTTTTGACGGAACAGGCAACTGTGGTGGTTTCCACTTTTGAGGCTCCTACTGTGGCAAGGGCTTCGTCTTTGAACACTAATGATGGTTTTCGTAAGGTAGATTGTAGATCTGTGTCTCCAGTCCATAGGCCTTCTTCTGCACCTGCTGGGGTTGTGGATCAGAATAGGTTTAGTGCACTTGCGCAACTGGAAGGATTTTTTACAGGTTGATTGTCTCCTGGTTATGAATCAAGTGGGTCGGAAGGTTCTGTTGGGTCAGGAGATACTATTGGCCCATCAAAACCTTTGTCTGCTGATTTAAGGGCTTTTTTGGTGGGCGACACCCTGGAAGAGAGAAAGGCATTGCTTTTAGGGGAGGTTGTCTCCTTGACTCCATCAGTGTGGTCTTCCACTCCTAAGAAAGCATCTCCATTGAGGAAGTCTCCAGTATCCACAAAGAAGTCGAAGTGTCTGGTTAAACCTCTCCCTGTATTGCACCTCTTTCGGTGGTTAAGCCTAATACAAATAGAGGTTTCCCCACCCAACATCCTGTCCCTAAACCGGCTATACAGCATGAATTACCAGTTCGACTGGTTGATTTAGGACCACCTGTTCCACTTGTGGTCAAGTCCATTTCTGGATCTTGTCCACATACAGTCATGGAATGTAACACATGGTTGCATTTGTATGGTAATCTAGACACATCGGAATTGAAGGATGAATACAAACTACTATATCTGGAAATTAAACGAGATGCATCTCATATAATTCAAGGATTACCAGTTGGTGTACCAAGAGTGGTACCTATAAATCCGACATCACCCATCATTCTGAGTCCAGTTTCTATTACATTGGATGCATCATACTTCCCAGATGCATATGCTTACCCGTCATCGATAGCTCATTGCTATCAATGGCATAGAGCTTATGTTGATGGCAATTTCCAGAAGATGATAGCTTTCCAGGGGGATCTAGATCAGTTTTTAGCAATTTGCAGACATATGGAGCAAATGATCATTCTAGATCAATGGATAAGGGAAAAACAGCTTCAGCAAAATGACATCTTCAAGGCCAGATACCTCTACTACTTGTTTCCTCAAAAGGTTGTCTTCAGTAATCCTCTAATTCCCACAAATCAAGAAACCCTTAGATCCCTGTTCCTAGATGTGGAGTTACTTTGTACCCTTGCCAGAGAACTAGATGATGCTGTGACAAACAATATATCAGATCTGGATCCATGGGAGGATTTCCAATTCATGGAAGACTGAACTCCCAGCATCTGACACCAAGACCAGAGTTTACCACTATAAAAGAACACCTGATCCCAGCACAGCCCTAACAACCTCTCTACTACCATTGAAATGTTGTACTTTGTCATCCAAGGGTAAGATATAATAAGGAACCAATAATTGATTGATAGTAACTCCTTTCTTGGTGAGTTGCATAACCTGTATTTGCTGCAGGTGTATAGCCTGCTGGCAATGGTGTATGAACAGGTTTTGAATCTTCTTGACCAAATCTCCTAACTATCTTTTTGGCATAGTTAATTTGATCAAGAGTAATCAATTTTCTCTTCCTATCTTGGACTATTTTCATTCCAAGATATTCAGTAATGGGTCCTAAATCTCTACATTCCCATTTTTTCATAAATTTGTGTTTTACTTCCATGAGTAACTTTTTGTTGTCTCCCATGAATAACACATCATCAACATATAGTATTGCAACTATTGTTGACTTCTGTTTATAGCAAACATAGACTCCAGTGTCTGAAAGACATTGTCCAAAGCCTAATTCATTTAAGCTTTTGTTTGCTTTCTTATTCTCCTCTATGTCCTCACCATTGTCTTCCTCACCAGCACCCATTGGCACACCAACCCTTCCCTCACCACCTACGAGGAAGACTGCCCCCTCGAGGTCTTCATGACCACCACCACCACCATCATCATCGAGGACGAGGATCTCCACATCCACTCACCACCCCTGTCACCCAGCTCACCCATCCCATTGTTGTCCAGCCCCAGAACACTGTGCTCGAAAATGTCAGCCAGTCCCTCACCCTCCTCATCCTCCAATATCATTTATTCACCAAGCCCCTTGATGTCTACACTGCCCTCACACTCCACACTGACCCCCACCTCCTCTCTTATGATGAATGCAATGCTATGCTTGAACAAGTGCGGCAATTAAAATGGTCAATTGAAACCCTACAGTGGTGGGTCGAAACAGCAACAAAAGACATCAACAACATCATCAAATGGCTGGAGTCTTGACAAGACCACATATGGATGTCCTCTAGCTGGTAGAAGTTGGTGACTTCTTGCATATGAAGGGGGTAATTTTACAATTGCAATGTAATCTTGTAGTGGACTATTCTTATTTTTATCTTATTACTCATATCTACTGCACATGGACAGCCTCTCCCTTTTTGTAACTACCTTCATATTCCCTTTCTCAGGTCGTTACAGCCTCTTTTCCTTTTCCATCTCTATTGTTCTCTAAAAGTATATAAACCCTCATGTATTGTCCTTTTCTTTAGTTCCAATTTAATCGAATCTTGCCCTCATCATTCTGAATGATCTGCTCCTCTCTTCATTGTCATGCTCACTCACTTCTTGACCTTCATCATCATCAGACTTAGCATCAGAACTCTTTGTCCAGCAGACTGGGAACAGACTGAGACTCTGTTTGTCACTGTCAACTTAGAACAAACTACAATGAGGACATCAATCCTAACAGTGAGTCACCTAGATCCTGGATCTCAAGTAGAGATTTTGTTGACTCTTCTTCAATATCTGTGCTTCCCAACACAGACATGGAGCAATGTGGTCAATAATGCACCCACACTTGCTTGTTCGATTTAATTCCACCAACTGACCTAATGACATGGTGCCTGGGGCTTCACTCAGATGTCCTCATGCTCAGATCATTAGATCTGATATGTAATTGGTATTCTGAGACTGTTCTCCTTGATACACAGCATGCCAAAAGATTGCCTTCACCCATTCCTTGGGTTTTTCCAAGACCAATGGTATAGTCTGCTGACCAGTGCCTGCCTGCACTTTCAATCACACAGATCTATTCTTGTCCGAAGATCTTTTGTCAACAGCAAACTTTTGGTAGTAGTCCCTGACAATGGTCAAGGAGTCTATCTGTTATTGGTGTTGAAGGCAGTCCTCAAGAGCTGCTTGTTGTCACACCAACAGAGTGTGGACAGAGGTCAGGTGGGCAGATTTGAGGGACCTGTCAACACTGGGAGCAGTGATGACAGTAAGAGATAATTTTTGAAATAGTTGTCAATGTCATGGGTGATGATGAGCAGGGCGTGCTTGACACTGTTGTTGACAATGACAAGGAGTGTGGTAATAGAGACTTAAGATTATGTTATGAGCTCACACCCAACAACACTAACCCACTGTCCTAGAGGACACAGACCCACAGGCCTCGTAGAGCAGGGGAGAGAAGGGAGGGGGGAAAGGGGTATATTGGCTATAGACAGAGTCTTACATGGGCATAAGAGAAACTATCTTAAGTCTGGGGAGACTCAAGCTACTTGCACTACTTATATACTACTCTACCAAGACCCTTGCCACTGCCTAGTACCATCAGCACCCCTACAGCATCCATGCTTTTTATTGTCCTGTATGAGTGCTGTCTCTGCGCTGTCACCATTGCTATGCATCTGGGCACAGCCACTGTAACACCATCTTCTGGGCCAGTCCAGGTTGCCCTAGACCTTGTAACCATAAGGGGCTATGTCCTTAAGGCCTCCTTGTCTCCATAGGCTGTGCTGCAATCCCATATAACCATATGCACTGCCACTGCTGCTTCCTGATGTGTGATGGCATGATCCCTGATGCACTGATGCCGATGTCGATCAATGATGCCATCAAGAGCGCGATCCTCTTGCCTAATCTGGCTGTCCTTCCTAGTATAGTGTATGGCCACCTGGTATGGCCATTGTCTTGTCCCATGGTAGGCACTCCCATGTGCTAACCCATGCAAAGTGTTCCCAGGCTCCCTCCTAAGGCTCCTTGCCAGTATAAAGACTGTGATAGTGGTCCCAGACCACTGATAGATAGATTGGAAATGTGATGCTGATTTTGTGATTGTAACAAACAGGGATCTAAGGGCGTTTTGTTTGGGAATTAGGGGATTACTGAAAACAACCTTTTGAGGGAACAAGTAGAAGAGGTATCTGGCCTTGAAGATGTCCTTTTCACTTCTTGCAAAGTTTTGATAACTTAACCAATTATTAATGGTAACAGTAGCATTCAATATTTGCCAGATCTTGTCATGCTTCTGGTTTTGGATTAGGGTTGACCAGACAGGTGGAGTGTTTAGTTGATGATGTTCCTTAGGGCACATAGACATTCAGGGTCCATGTCTAATGCCAACAATACAATGGACTGATGGCACTCCACTAGGATGAGAATGTCATCTTCAAAAGGAATGATGTGAGTGTGGGTCCAGGAAAAATACATGACCCAGATTCCCACAGTTCATTTGGTTGGTAGCATAGTGAGAATGGGGGGTGGCATGTTGTTTATTTATGAGATGGGTTTGCTTCAGATATGTGCAGTTGAAATATCATGTCATAGTGGTATTTTACAATCATCTTCTCTTCTTATATTGTTGAAGGATTTCCACAGCATTACTTAGGTTTCACTTGGGTTCCCACAAGTTGTTGTTTGGTCCATATCCCTTCCATTTCACTAGATAATGATACCCTGCACCACGTCATTGGTGTGTGAGAATTGCTTCTACTTCAAATTCTTCCTGTCCATTTATGACATCAGGGGGTGGTTTCATGTAATTTGGTCCATGTATTTCTGTTTCCTTATAAGGCATGAGAAGCGAGGCATGAAACATGGGGTGAATTCACCATTGTTTCAGAAGTTTTAGTTTGTACATTACTGGTCCCATGACTTGTTCTATTACAAAGGGTCCTTCTTGTTTTGGTGCCAATTTCCTTGATTCATATGGAATGTGTAGGTTCCTGTTGTCAAGCCAGACTTTGTTGCCTTTTTTGAGCTTAATTGACTTGTCTCTGTTCCAAGCAGTGACCATCTGTTGAGCTAATTCATGCACTGCTAGTGCCTCTTGTCTTGCTTTTTGTAGTAGTTGTAAATGATTCTCTGCAGCAGGAGTATCCATTCTGATTGAAGCCATTGGAATAGCAATTGGGTCAGTTCCATACATTAGTCAAAATGGGGATGCCTTCACAGTATCATGGTATTGGTTATTGTGTGTGAATTCTGTGATGGGAAGGAACGATTTCCATTTATGGGGTTCATTTGTGCAGAACATCTGGAGATATAATTCAAGTTCCTGGTTGACTTGTTCTGTTTCTCTGTCTGTTTGAGGGTGATACACAGTGCTCATCCTATGATCAATTCTTAATGCTTTACAAATTTCCTGGAAGACCTGTGCTGCAAACTGGGGACCTCAATCAGAGATGAGGATATCAGGGAGTCCAAATCATTTGAAGATTTCAGAAATATAAATGTCTGCTGTCCCCAGGGCATCAATAGTTTTCTTGCAGGGCATGAAAATTACCCTCTACATAAGACCATGGTCCACTGTGACCAGGATAGAGTCAAAGCCATCCGAAATTGGTAGATCTGTGATGAAATCAAGTGTGACTTGTTGGAAAGGAGAAGTAGATTTAGACAGAATTGGATGTAATGCAGGAGCATTCAGATGGGTGTTGACCTTCATTTGTTGACACAGGGCGCAGCCCTCAACCCACTGTCTAGTCTGTCTAGCCATTCCTGGCCACCAGTAGTCTCGTTTCAGAAGTTCTAATGTTTTGAATTAACCAGGGTGTCCAGAAGAAGGCATTTCATGGATGTCTTTAATTAGCAATGTGCAAAGATCTGTTTGATTGTGTATATAGGTTTTTCCTTGATAGTAGATGATACCATCGACATGTGTCCAATCCTGCAATTTTGATCTGATTGGTGGAGCATGGTGTGTCTGAGTTACTTCAACCAAAATTCGACCAAAATCATTGGTTGCCATTGCTTTCTTAATAGTATTGGCCAGGTTATCATTAATGAGCCTAATGAATCACTCTGAGGGGAGGACAACTATGTTGTGCTGTTGTTCTGAATTTCCCATGTGATCAGGCCAGCAGGAGAGTGTGTCAGCTTCAAACATCTTTGTCCCAGGTACATGCTCAATCCTCAGATCAAACTCTGATAGAAATGAGGACCATCATGCTTGTTGAGGGGGTAAGTCTTTGGGCAGTTTGGTAATATGACAAATTCTTGTGATCACAGTGGACAGTGAGTGTATGAGGCAATCCATGAAGAAGATGTGTCCATGTTGCTAATCCTTTAATGATTGCTAACAGTTCCTGGTTGTAAATTTGATAATTTTGTTCCGTAGGTGTCAAGGCATGTGAGATGAATCCACAAGGATGGAGTGCTCCATTTGTGTCTGCTTGTTATAATACTGCTCCTATAGCCTTATTTGATGTGTCTGTTTGCAAGATGAATGGTTTAGACAGGTCTGGCATCTGTAACACAGGCATAGAGGCAAAGTGAGATTTGAGGGTATCAAAAGCAGTTTGTCATTCTGTGGTCCATGTAAATTCTTAGGTTTTCTTTGTTAAATCAGTCAAGAGTTTTGCAATTGTGGTGAAATTGCCAATAAACTGACAATAGATATTTCCAAAACCAAGGAAAGATTGTACTTGTTTGACAGTAGTGGGTGTAGGCATTCTGCAATTCCAGCAAGCTTTACTGGGTCCATTTGTATGTGTCCAGGTGTGATGATCATTCCTAGAAACTTGACTTCCTGTACACTGAATTTACATTTTTCTAATTTCAGGAATAGATTGTTTTCTTGTAATTGAATAAGGACATGCTTTGTTTGATCTTCTAATTCCTCTCTTGTGTTGGCACAAATTAGAATATTGTCCATGTAAATGACTAGCCATCCCTTGTTTATCATATCCTGGAAATATTCATTCACCATCATTTGGAATGTTGAAGGTGAATTACAGAGTCCAAAGAACATGACAGTTGGTTTGTATAGGCCTTGATTGGTAATAAATGCAGCCTTCCATTCATCACCTTCCTTGATATGGACATTGTTGTATCCCCATCAAAGGTCTAATTTTGTAAAGTACTGGGCACCAGCTAGTTTTGTCATTAAGTCAGATACTAAGGGCAAAGGATACACATTCTTGATTGTCCATTCATTTAAGTAACAGTAATCTTGACATGGCCTAAGTGCACCACTTTCTTTCTTTGAGATGAAGAAAAATGGTGATGCTTGGGGGGATTTTGACAGTCTAATGTACCTTTTCCCTAGTTGCTCCTCAATCCATTCATCAAGTGATGATTGTTCTTTTGGTGATAATGGATATATTTTGCTAACTTTCAGTGAAAAACCTTGCTTCAATTCAATAGCATGGTCCCATAATCTGCTAGAAGGAAAGTGCTCTGATGCCACTTTTTCAAACACTGATTCCCAATGTTTGTAGATATCTGGGAGTTGTTAGGAGCTACACTCAGACTAAACACAACACTCAAGCTTGCTGCAAGTAGTGAAGAGAAAGAGAAATAAAAAAGAGACTGGATTGAAGTAAACAGTAGTTGCCTGAGCAAGACAAACTATTGTTAGGATGGATCCCACCACAACCACAGGTCTCAGAGAGAAGAGGATAGAGATGGAGCTTTATTGACACAGTAGAACAGTAAGCTGGGTGAGAGCAAACTATCTAGAGTCTTAGGACTCCTACCTACAGACACCTCTCCTTATATACCTCAGCCTATGGTCTGTGCGCACAGACTGCACTGCCCCAAAGGCTATGCATGCACAGCAACAACCTAGACCCTTCCATAGCCAGACTACTCCAGACCCCTATGCCTATTCCTTCATATAGCCACCCATGGCTTACCTAACCAGTCCTTCCATAACGGATCCCCTAAGCCCTTATGCGTATTGGTATGTTATCCTGTGTCCGTAGGCCTCCAGATAAAATATAGAAAAATAAGGAAAAATAGATATAGTTGTAACATGACCCCCCCCTTAAGGCTTCACATCCCGGGAAGCCACGTTGGTCATAAAAAAGTTAGTCTGAGTTCCTAATGAACTCATGCCGCACGTCTTCTTCGGCATATATATCTCGTCGGTTGCCTTTCCACCATTGCCAGTTGCGCTTGAGCTTTTCAAGGTATTCACGCTCGAATTTCCTGTCCTCCCATCCATACAGTCGCTTTGTGATTGGAATCGCTGTGTGGTTCTGCCATTTGTGGAAACTGGTGCTTATGTCGCACACATTGACCATCCACTGGGGCACACTAGGATTTGCCTTGTGGAATTTCTGAACTTCCTTCTTGGCATTGTCCAAATTCTCCGCTGGTTCCCATGTTGACTCCTCAACAGGATAATTTTTCCACTTGATGAGGTACTCCAAGCGTCCACCACCACACCCACTGACTCAACTGTCCATGACTTCCTCTACCTCGTATTTGCCATCCTGGGACTCTTCAACCATTTGCGCTTCTTTGTGCGATGCCACTTTTTCCTTTTGAGCAGGAAAAACCAGTTCTTTATACAGTTTGAGGTGGACCTCATTGAATACGTTATAGATTCTCCAGGACGCAGGAATTTTCAGCTGGTATGTGGACTGTCCAATTTTCTTTACAACCTCCAGGGGACCCACAAACTTGCCATCTAGCTTCTTGGTGACTCGAAGTGTTGGTAAGTTGGCTGTGCTAAGGTAGACTTTGTCTCCAGGTTGATATTGCCGCGCTGGCATCTTTGACTTGTTGTATTTATGCTTCATGGTGTCTGCAGCTTTCTCAAGGGCTGCTGTGGCATTGGTGTGAATTCCCTCAACCTGTTTGGCTAGATCTTCCACAGCCACCACCTTGGGTACATACGTCAGATTCAAACCCTTGTAGGGATGTTGACCGTAATTCATGAAAAATGGGGAGTACCCTGTAGCCAAGTGTATGTGGTCATTGTGACAAAATTGTGCAACAGCAAGCCAATCACTCCAGTTGTTCTGCCAATGATTCACAAACATGGTGAGGAACTCCTTAACCATCTGATTAACATGCTCCATTTGGCCATCTGTTTGTGGGTGATATGCGGTTGAGCGATTTGCCTTAATTCCCAACATGTTGTAGAGGTTGTCCATGAATTTAGAAATGAATTGTGGCCCTCGGTCACTGATGATCTTCTTTGGTAGTCCGTGTTCCCTGAATATGTTATCGCAGAACAGAGTGGCAACTCCTTGTGATGTGATAGTGGATGTAGTGGGTAAGAAATAGGATTTCTTTGTAAACCGATCTACAATGACCAAGATCATGTCATTTCCCTTTGATTCGGGGAGTGGACCAATTAGATCCATTGAAATAATCTCCCATGGCATGCCTGGAATTTCATTGGGATGAAGTGGTGCTGCTCGAGCCTGTCTATCCAGTTTTGCCTTTTGACAGGTTTCACATCCAGTGATGTAGTTTTGAATGTCTTTACGCATCTGTGGCCACCAAAAGTCCCTTGTTACTAGTTCAACTGTTTTATCAATTCCTGGATGTCCCCAAGAGTGATATATTGCCAATAGCGATTCGTGAGTATGTATGTTTGCTGGGACATAAACTCTGCCTTTCCATTCTACTAGTCTGTTAACTACTTTAAAGTCCTCGTTATTATTGCCTAATCCTGTTCGAACCTGAGTCTCCCATTGTCGATTAGGAATTTTCCAGATATCCTTGATGATATCTTCAATGGCCCTGTCATCATCATAAACCCTGATGAATAGATCATCTTTAAGCAAGATTACTCCTTCATTATCTGGACCTCCTGGATGATGATCCACCCTTCGTGACAGGATATCAGCCTTGGAGTTTGACTTCCCAGATCAGTGTTTAATGATGAAATTGTATTCTTGCAAGTCTGTGACCCATCACGCTTGTTGTCAATTAAGGTTTTGTGGCTTTCGGAAGTATGTTAGGTTTTGATGATCTGTTAATACTTCCACAATTTCTTTGGCACTTTTGAGATAGTGTGACCACTCATAAAACGTGTGCATTATGGCCAACATTTCCTTATCATAGATTTCATAATTTCTTTCCACGTCATTTAAGGCTTTCGAAATAAATGCCACTGGTTGCCAGGATTCATCTTTTCCCTGCTGAGACAAGATTCCGCTGATTGCAAAATTGGACGCATCTACTTCAATTTGAAATTGTCCCTCATTGTCCGGAATCTTGAGCACAACCTCCCTCACCACAAGGTCTTTCAGTCCCTGAAAGGCTGAGTCCTGCAGTTTGGTCCAGAGCCATTTGTCCTTCCCAGTCAACTTAGTTAGTGGTTTAGCTGTCAATGCGAAACCTTCCACAAAATGTCAATAAAAGTTCACAAAGCCCAAAAATTGCTGGAGTTCCCTTTTGCAAGTCGGGGTTGGCCATTCTGCAATAGCTTTAACCTTGCCCACTTCCATTCAAATAGAATCTTCGCTAATCACCAGGCCTAAGAAGTCGATTTCTGGGTGGTCAAACCAACATTTCTCCAGTTTGAGTGACAACTTGTGATTTTCTAATTTTGCCAAAATATGGTTAACATGTTTTGTATGCTCCTCTTGTGTAGATGAGAACACTAATATGTCATCCATATAAATAACAACCCATCCCTCAGTGACTTCTTGTCAGAAGATGTTGTTCATCATGGTTTGGAAGGTTGCTGGTGAATTAGTTAATCCAAAGAACATGACCAATGGTTCAAAGAGCCCTTGATTCGTTCAGAAAGCTGCTTTCCACTCATTGCCCTGCTTGATGCGAACATTGTTGTATCCCCAATGGATATCCATCTTTGAAAATATCTTAGCCTTGGATAATTTATCCACGAGTTCACCAATAAGAGGTAGTGGATATCGATTTTTGATCATCATTTCATTTAACCACCTATAGTCCTGTACTGGTTGTAGTTTTCATCCTTTTTCTTAACAAAGAAGAAGGGAGATGCCATTGGTGATTTACTGGGCTGGATCCGTCCTGACTCTAAATTCTCCTTAAGGAATTCATCCAGCTGCACCTGTTCATCATGATTAAGTGGATA
Source organism: Amanita phalloides (assembly GCA_032173475.1). Lineage (NCBI taxonomy): Eukaryota > Fungi > Basidiomycota > Agaricomycetes > Agaricales > Amanitaceae > Amanita > Amanita phalloides. The sequence continues at coordinate 31,223 of JAENRT010000081.1, forward strand.
GATTTTACAATCTACTGGTTTTGCCCCTGGGATTAATTTGATCGCATGATCCCATGGGTGTCTCAGTGGTAATTCGTCGAAGGTTTCCTTTTCAAAGACCTTTCGGTGTCCTAAATAGTGTTTAGGCACTACCTCTTCCAGAGTGCACTTTTGAGTGGTCTCAGATTCCTTAGTGGCAATATTGGTTGCCACTGATCATAGTCTAAGTGTTAGGATGGATCCCACACAACCACAGGTCTCAGAGATGATGAGAACGGAGACAGAATGTATTGACACAGTAGAACAGTGAGCTGGGTGAGAGCAAACTATCTAGAGTCTTAGGACTCCTACCTATGGACACACCTCCTTATATACCTCAGCCTCTGGTCTGTGCACACAGACTGCACTGCCCCTAAGGCTATGCACGCGCAGCAACAGCCTAGACCCCTCCATAGCTAGACTACTCCAGACCCCTATGCCTAGACCTTCGTATAGCCACCCATGGCTTACCTAACCAGTCCTTCCATAACGGATCCCCTAAGCCCCTATGCGTATTGATATGTTGTCCTGTGTCCATAGGCCTCCAGATAAAATATAGAAAAATAGTGAAAAATAGATAGAGTCGTAACATGACCCCCCCTTAAGGCTTCACGTCCCAGGAAGCCACGTTGGTCGTAAAAGTTAATCCGAGTTCCTAACGAACTCATGCCACATGTCTTCTTCGGCATATATATCTCGACGGTCACCTTTCCACCATTGCCAGTTGCGCTTATGTCGCACACATTGACCATCCACTGGGGCGTGCTAGGATTTGCTTTGTGGAATTTCTGAACTTCCTTCTTAGCATTGTCCAAATTTTCCGCCGGTTCCCATGTTGACTCCTCGACAGGATAGTTTTTCCACTTGATGAGGTATTCCAATTGTCCACCACCATGCCCACTGACTCGACTGTCCATTACTTCTTCTACTTCATATTCATCATCCTGGGACTCCTCAACCATTTGTGCTTCTTTGCGCGATGCAGCTTTTTCCTTTTGAGCAGGAAAAACCGGTTCTTTATATGGTTTGAGGTGGACCTCATTGAATATGTTGTAGATCTTCCAGGATGCAGGAATCTTCAGCTGGTACGCTGACTGTCCAATTTTCCTTACAACCTCCAGGGGACCCACAAACTTGCCATCTAGCTTTTTTGTGACTCTGAGCATTGGGAGATTCGCCATGCTAAGGTAGACTTTGTCGCCAGGTTGATATTGACGTGCTGGTGCCTTTGACTCGTCATATTTCCGCTTCATAGTTTCCATGGCTTTTTCAAGGGCAGTGGTAGCATTGGTGTGAATTCCCTCCACCTGTTTAGCCAGATCTTCAACAGCCACAACCTTGGGTACATAAGTCGGATTTAGACCTTTGTAGGGATGTTGTCCATAATTCATAAAGAACAGAGAATACCCTGTAGCCGAGTGTGTGCGGTCATTATGACAAAATTGTGTGACAGCAAGCCAATCACTCCAGTTGTTCTGCCGATGGTTCACAAACATGGTAAGGAACTCCTTAAC
>JAENRT010000081.1:35011-56309 GCA_032173475.1 Amanita phalloides
TTTTTCTTAACAAAGAAGAAGGGAGATGCCATTGGTGATTTACTGGGCTGGATCCGTCCTGACTCTAAATTCTCCTTAAGGAATTCATCCAGCTGCACCTGTTCATCATGATTAAGTGGATAGATTTTACAATCTACTGGTTTTGCCCCTGGGATTAATTTGATCGCATGATCCCATGGGTGTCTCAGTGGTAATTCGTCGAAGGTTTCCTTTTCAAAGACCTTTCGGTGTCCTAAATAGTGTTTAGGCACTACCTCTTCCAGAGTGCACTTTTGAGTGGTCTCAGATTCCTTAGTGGCAATATTGGTTGCCACTGATCATAGTCTAAGTGTTAGGATGGATCCCACACAACCACAGGTCTCAGAGATGATGAGAACGGAGACAGAATGTATTGACACAGTAGAACAGTGAGCTGGGTGAGAGCAAACTATCTAGAGTCTTAGGACTCCTACCTATGGACACACCTCCTTATATACCTCAGCCTCTGGTCTGTGCACACAGACTGCACTGCCCCTAAGGCTATGCACGCGCAGCAACAGCCTAGACCCCTCCATAGCTAGACTACTCCAGACCCCTATGCCTAGACCTTCGTATAGCCACCCATGGCTTACCTAACCAGTCCTTCCATAACGGATCCCCTAAGCCCCTATGCGTATTGATATGTTGTCCTGTGTCCATAGGCCTCCAGATAAAATATAGAAAAATAGTGAAAAATAGATAGAGTCGTAACATGACCCCCCCTTAAGGCTTCACGTCCCAGGAAGCCACGTTGGTCGTAAAAGTTAATCCGAGTTCCTAACGAACTCATGCCACATGTCTTCTTCGGCATATATATCTCGACGGTCACCTTTCCACCATTGCCAGTTGCGCTTATGTCGCACACATTGACCATCCACTGGGGCGTGCTAGGATTTGCTTTGTGGAATTTCTGAACTTCCTTCTTAGCATTGTCCAAATTTTCCGCCGGTTCCCATGTTGACTCCTCGACAGGATAGTTTTTCCACTTGATGAGGTATTCCAATTGTCCACCACCATGCCCACTGACTCGACTGTCCATTACTTCTTCTACTTCATATTCATCATCCTGGGACTCCTCAACCATTTGTGCTTCTTTGCGCGATGCAGCTTTTTCCTTTTGAGCAGGAAAAACCGGTTCTTTATATGGTTTGAGGTGGACCTCATTGAATATGTTGTAGATCTTCCAGGATGCAGGAATCTTCAGCTGGTACGCTGACTGTCCAATTTTCCTTACAACCTCCAGGGGACCCACAAACTTGCCATCTAGCTTTTTTGTGACTCTGAGCATTGGGAGATTCGCCATGCTAAGGTAGACTTTGTCGCCAGGTTGATATTGACGTGCTGGTGCCTTTGACTCGTCATATTTCCGCTTCATAGTTTCCATGGCTTTTTCAAGGGCAGTGGTAGCATTGGTGTGAATTCCCTCCACCTGTTTAGCCAGATCTTCAACAGCCACAACCTTGGGTACATAAGTCGGATTTAGACCTTTGTAGGGATGTCGTCCATAATTCATAAAGAATGGAGAATACCCAGTAGCTGAGTGTGTGCGGTCATTATGACAAAATTGTGTGACAGCAAGCCAATCACTCCAGTTGTTCTGCCGATGGTTCACAAACATGGTAAGGAACTCCTTAACTGTCTGATTAACACACTCCATTTGGCCATCTGTTTGCAGATGATATGCAGTTGAGCAATTTGCCTTAATTCCCAACATGTTGTAAAGGTTGTCCATGAATTTAGAAACAAATTGTGGCCCTCAGTCACTGATGATCTTTTTTGGTAGCCCATGTTCCCTGAATACATTATTGCAGAACAGAGTCGCAACTCCTTGTGATGTAATAGTGGACATAGTGGGTAAGAAATAAGATTTCTTTGTAAACTGATCTACAATGACCAAGATCATGTCATTTCCCTTGGATTCGGGGAGTGGACCAATTAAATCCATTGAGATGATCTCCCATGGTGCATCTGGAACCTCGTTAGGGTGAAGTGGTGCTGCCTGAGCCTGTCTATCCGGTTTCGCTTTTTGGCAGGTTTCGCATCCAGTGATGTAATTCTGAATGTCCTTGCACATCTGTGGCCACCAAAAGTCCCTCGTCACTAGTTCAACCATTTTATCAATTCCCGGATGTCCCCAAGAGTGATATATTGCCAATAGCGATTCGCAGGTGTGTATGTTTGTGGGAACATAAACCCTGCCCTTCCATTCTACTAGTCCATTAACTACTTTAAAGTCCTCCTTGTTGTTGTCTAATCCTATCCGAACCTGAGTCTCCCATTGTCGATTAGGAATTTTCCGGATGTCCTTGATGATGTCTTCTATGGCCCTGTCATCGTTGTAGACCCTGACGAATAAATCTTCTTTGAGCAAGATTACTCCTTCATTATCTGGCCCTCCTGGATGATGATCTGCCCTTTGTGACAGGATATCAGCCTTGGTGTTTGACTTCCCAGACTGGTATTTAATGATGAAGTTGTATTCTTGCAAGTCTGTGACCCATCGCGCTTGTCTTCGATTAAGGTTTTGTGGCTTTCGGAAGTACGTCAAGTTTTGATGATCCGTTAAGACCTCTACAATTTCTTTGGCACTTTTGAGATTGTGTGACCATTCATAAAAAGCGTGCATTATGGCTAACATCTCCTTATCGTAGATTTCATAATTTCGTTCTGCATCATTTAAGGCTTTTGAAATAAATGCCACTGGTCGCCAGGATTTGTCTTTGCCTTGCTGGGACAAGATTCTGCTGATTGCAAAATCGGAAGCATCTACTTCGATTTGAAATTGTCCTTTGTCATCCAGAATCTTGAGTACAACCTCCCTCACCACAAGGTCTTTCAGTCCCTGAAAGGCTGTGTCTTGTAGTTCAGTCCAAAGCCACTCATCTTTCCCCGTCAACTTAGTCAGTGGTTTAGCCATCGATGCGAAACCTTCCACAAAACGTCGATAGAAGTTTACAAAGCCCAAGAACTGCTGCAATTCTCGTTTACAGGTGGGGATCAGCCATTCTGCAATTGCCTTAACTTTGCCGTTCTCCATTCTAATGGAATCTTCACTGATTACCAGGCCCAAAAAGTCGATCTCTGGGCAGTCAAACCAACATTTCTCCAGTTTGAGTGACAGTTTGTGATTTTCCAATTTTGCCAAAATACAGTTAACATGCTTTGTATGCTCCTCCTGTGTAGATGAGAACACTAATATGTCATCCATATAAATCACCACCCATCCCTCGGCAACTTCTTGTCAGAAGATGTCATTCATCATGGTTTGGAAGGTTGCCAGAGAGTTGGTTAATCCAAAAAACATGACCAGTGGTTTGAAGAGCCCCCTATTTGTTCGGAACGCTGCTTTCCACTCATCGCCCTGCTTAATGCGAACATTGTTGTACCCCCAGCAGATATCCATTTTTGAGAATATTTTAGCCTTGGATAACTTGTCCACGAGTTTGCCAATAAGAGGTAGTGGGTACCGATTTTTGACAGTCATTTTGTTTAGTCACCTATAATCCTGCACTGGTCGTAATTTCCCATCTTTTTTCTTGACAAAGAAGAATGGCAACACCATTGGTGATTTGCTGGGCTGGATTCGTCCTGACTCCAGGTTTTCTTTAAGGAAATCATCAAGCTGCCCTTGTTCATCTCGGTTTAGAGGATATATTTTACAATCCATTGGTTTTGCTCCTGGGATTAGTTCAATTGTGTGATCCCAAGGTCATTGTGGCGGTAATTCATCAAAGGTTTCTTTTTCGAAGACCTTCTGGTGTCCTAAATAATGTTTAGGTACCACTTCTTCCAAAGTGCGCTTTTGAGCGGTTTCGGATTCTTTAGCCGTGATATTGGTTGCCACTGATCATAGTCTAAGTTCTGGCTCTCCGATTTCAATAGCCAGCAATCATTCACCTTCCTGCAACCTTGCTATCGGATCTACTTCATCCTCTGGTTCTTCAACTTGCAATGCCGTCCAGCAAGTCCCAGGACACCATGTAAACTGAACTTCCTTCTGTTTCCAGTCAATAGCCAGATTATGGTGTCTAAGCCAATTGTGACCCAAGAACAAATCCGTTTTCCCTAGTTGTGCACACTGCATTCTATTATTTCTTCATGATCCCCAATTTGCAGTTTAAATTGTGTCATGTATTCAATGCTTCCCATGGCATTCCGAGATCCATCCGCATTGTAGACTGGTAATGGCTTTATCAGCCACCGTTTATTTAATTTGTGTTGTTCCACAAATTCTTCGTTAATACAAGAGCCCATACATCCTGAATCAACTAGTGCCAACACATTAATTGTTTCACCAGTATCCATTGTTGTAAGCACACAGTGTAAATCAATTTCTTGTTTACCTGTGGCGTGCACGATTTGTTGCTGTAGTTGTGTCAGGTTCCACAGTGCCTCTTGTTCTGATAAGTTGTTGAGATCATGTACTAACTTAGTATTGACCTCATTGATTCGTTTTGTTGGTACCCATTCTTTGAGACAACGAACTGCAGTTTCGTTGTTTTCCTGCCAGATCCATCTTAATACCCACGCTGGGGTCCAAGGGGTTAACCGATTTGTTTTGACACTCACACTTAAGTTTTGTATCTGATGAATGAGAGGGGAACATTCATATAATAATTCTGGTACATTTACACAGGAATCATTGTCCGATACTGAAACTCTACTAGCCAGCAGTGCGGAGTGCGTGCCTACTGGCTGTTGCCAAAACCCTTCTCTTTTCCCATCTCTTTCCATTGCTCCTCTGTGAGCTCCTCAATTTTTACTTCTCTGACACAGCCTTTGCCTTTCTCATTCTGTGTGTATTTCTTCAGTTCTTTGCAGTCTCTTGCAAAGTGGCCCATTTTTCCGCAGTTGTAACATGCGCCCGGTGTGCATTTGACTTTGTCAACATCCATGGCATTGGGATCGTGAGTTGAGGACGATGCCTGAGCCGGTTTATAGGTTCGTGTGGTTGACGACTTGGGTTGTTCTTCCCTGAAGGGAGTCTTTTTCGATCGATCACCATATGCTTCCCTAGCCCTTCGGTAAGCCCGTGCTAACTCCGTGACCCTTTCCATCACTCAATCAAGATTGTTGCCCTCATCAAGATCCCCGATTTTGATTAACTCATAGCCCAAATTGGGATTGAGCCCTTTCTTGAAGTGATCCTTTGCCACGCTGGCGTTCCAGCCTGTCAGGGGCAGCAAAGCTTTGAATTCGATGATATAATCTTCCACTGCTCAACTACCCTGTTGTAGTTTCTGGATTTGCTCAACAGCATGCTCCCTTGTTTCTTTTGACATAAAGAAATCGTGCATCTATTGTTTAAGATCACTCCATCCTAAAAACGGTGGCTTGTGAGTCTGAGGTGGTCGTGTGTAATAAGCAGCCATGGTTCCTGCTGCCATGACATATTGTCCATCGTGTCATTCTTGATAGGTTAGGTCATTGTCCCAACCCTGTGTCTGGACCCTTTCATCATATTCCACATCACTGTCAATTTGTTCTTTCATTTTGACAGCGGCCCATGTCCCTGCTCGGTCCCCTTTGCCTTTACGAATACGCTGTAAAGCAATGTATATTTTCCGGTGATTGTCTGACTCATGTGCCAAATGGAAATATACGTCCATTCCCCTGCACCATGTGTCTATGTGTGCAGCATCTCCTTCGAAGTAATTGGGTAGTTCCAATTTAACCAAGGATCGGGCAGGTTGTGCTGGTTGCATATCTCGATATTCATTGATTACGTGTTGCACTAAAGTACCCATATCTGTTGCCATTTGGGTGGTACCTTGATCCCATCTTTGCCTCTTGATTACTCGATTGGCTATTTGTTGTTCGGTGACTCCCAGCTCCCCCACTCGGGATTCGGGTCATAAATTGGCTCACGGTCCGAAGTAAAATTTGAATTGGTTGATGGCGGTGTGTAACAGCTCTGTCATACGTTCTGTCCATTCAAACCCCATTTTGACGTGTCCAAGATCCCCATCCATGATAGCTTGCATCATGGGCCATCCATTTGTTCTGTTTGAGCTGACTCGTACATGGAAACTGACCCATTTATTTTGGTGAACCACTTTGAACTTTACAAGTTGGTTTGATCTGTATTCCGGATTGAACTGATTCACTGTGTGTACAGATGGGAAGGCTGGCCATTCGAACTGGTTCCATAACTCCTCTTTGAACAAGGCTAGATAACAATATCCGGGGATATCAGGTGTCATTCGATCAAAGATCTTGACCACGCTTTGGACTTGTTGTTGGAAGCGCCTGTTTGGGTGGTTACCAGGTAGATTGAACCTTATTCGATGGATTTCTCGACTCAGGAATCGTGTCAGGTTGTCATTCCTGGATGCTCCCATGGTATAATCACCATAGCCGCAGCCTTTCAATCTGTACATTTCCTCCCAGCCATGCATTCCGTGATCCATGGTGGATACATGGATTCATTCTAGTTCTGGCATGATTGTGGATTTAATGATTGCCATACTCTCGCGATATGGGTATTGCCAGGACAACATTTTATTGACTGTTGGAAATGCGGGCCAGTTGAACAGATCCCAATAACATTGTTTGATCAGGATGAGATAACAGTAACCAGGAACTCAGTTGTGCAGCAAAGCCACTCAGGGTCTTTTCATGTATCAGTCCGAACCATCATCCCAATCCAGAGCACCCATGTGTTTATGGTCGTGACCTGATTGTACTAGTGATCTAATCAGGTCCCAACCTCTAGGTCCGGTGGGTGTTCGCTCAATATGGTAACAGTCGTTATATCCATATGTTCGTCTAATTTGTACATGTCCATTAGGGTTCCTCAGATTGTGATCCCACAAGTTGATTTCCTGAATTTGAGGAAACACCGGCCATTCATACATGTCCCAGAATTGACTTTGAATCAAAATCAGATAACAGTATCCTAAAGCCACTTGGGGTCTTTTCATGTATCAGTCCGAACCATCATCCCAATCCAGAGCACCCATGTGTTTACGGTCATGACCTGATTGTACTAGTGATCTAATCAGGTCCCAACCTCTAGGTCCGGTGGGTGTTCGCTCAATATGGTCACAGTCGTTATATCCATATGTTCGTCTAATTTGTACATGTCCATTAGGGTTCCTCAGATTGTGATCCCACAAGTTGATTTCCTGAATTTGAGGAAACACCAGCCATTCATACATGTCCCAGAATTGACTTTGAATCAAAATCAGATAACAGTATCCTGGTACATCTGGGTGTAATATATTTTTTGTATGAGCGGGGCGCGGATACGGATAAGGAATGTCTATCTCCTTTTCAACCTCCCTTTTCCAGTTATTGATGGTCCGTTGTTTTTCCTCATTAAACCCCTGCCTGGGTTCAGTATCTTCGGATAACCAATCTGCTGTGCATGGGATTTTGCCATGCCACCAAGTGGTATCTGCACCTGTAGTCTGGGTTAGCGACTTGCTAGCTCCAGAACGAGCAGTTACCACTTGGGCATATGACATGGGCACTGGCGTTGAGCATGCCATTGATGGTTGTCCTGCAACCCAGGATGGAATGGTGGAGGCATGGCCTTTTCCCTTTCGGGATTCCTTTTGTCCGCCAAATCAGGTGTACTTGCTATATTTGCCATGCTGCTCCATTCGTTTCATGTCCTTCCAGGTATAGGATTCATCCTCATGGGGACACAATGCTGCCTTTTCGATGACGTGGTACATGCTGGCTTTGTGATGGTCCTGGAGACCAAACTTGATGGTCTCATCACGCATTTCGGGTTCCCAGGACAAGATCTGAGTAACAGTTGGCCAAGCAGGCCAATTGAACTTGTTGTAAAACTCCTTTTTAAACAGGTACATGTAGCAGTACCCACTTCATCACCAGGGCTGATCCTCGGGGATGTCTGTGATGTATGCACTTGGCAATTTTGGGCGAGTCAATGCTTTGACCCAGTTGTCCGTGTATGCGATGTCTTCCCCAATGAGTTTGAGGAAGTCCACTAATCCTACCAAAGGGGAAGTGCCAGGGTCGGATTGCATAATTAAGGGCAAGCATAGGAACAGTGTATTATAGCATGTGCTTTGATACTCCTTTTGTTTGATGTGAGCCTTCATGTATGGATCGGGTCGTTTCCCATCCAATCGTTCCTGGTTGGCGATTGCTGCCATTCCTCTGTTATAACTACGGGTTTTAATATTCCCATTTTCGGCGTGCATTAGCCGATTCCATTCTTTTGGTGATAGGACCAGACTGTTATGTCATAATGTTATGATGTTCCAGCCCATCAACAAGAGCTGGATGTTTGACGGCATGTCAAACAGTTGTTGCCGGATTTCGGATTCCGGATCCATATCGTTTAGCAGCCCCTCCAGGGTCTGCCGGTCCTGTTCCATTTGGGCGAGTTCTTTCTCTACCCATTTCCTTTGTTGGAGATCTTCCCGATGTTGCTTGAGGAGTTCCTCCCAAGCATCCTCTTGCTTGCAGAGGACCTCCTGTGTGTGCTGCCATCGTTGCAGTGCGAATTGTCGTTGTTGGTGGTGGCGCTCCTTATACTGCGCCTTGTGCCATTGGTAGTATGCCTGAACGTGGGCGTTGCATTGTCTGTTGTCAGTGACAGTGGTGACCAACCGAGTAATTTCTTCTGCGCACTCCTGCGCCCATTCGATTCCGAATCGTTTGCCAGCCTGCACGAGAGTGAAGCCAGTGCGGGGGATGATGTAGTTGAATAAAGAAGCCATTGTTGCTTCCACTGTTGTCGCCTTAGACCTTTTAAGTAAAAAGGCTGTTGTCTGTTCTTCAATATCCATGCTTCCTAATGTAGATATTCTTTGATGTGGTCAATAATGCACCTGCACTCAATGCTTGGATTTAGTTCCACCAACTGACCTAGAAACYTGGTGCCTGGGGTTTCACTCGAGTGTCCTCGTGCTCAGATTGATTAGATCTGATACGTAATTGGTGTCTCGAGACTGTTCTCCTTGCTACACGGCATACTAATAGATTGTTTTCACTCATTCCTGAGCTTTTCCGAAACAAATGGTATAGCCTGCTGACCAGTGCCTGCCTGCACTTTCAATCACACAGGACTATTCTTGTCCAATTGTCCTTTGTCGACAGTAACCTCATGGTAGTAGTCCCTGATTACGATCAAGGAGGCTATCTGCAGTCGATGTTGGGGGCATTCCTCAAGAGCTGCTCGTTGTCACACCAACAGAGTGTGGACAGAGGTCAGACAGGCAATTTGAAGGAACTCGTTGAGAGCGTGCACAGCGACAAGCAAGGATGCTCGGCGTGGTTGCCAACGACGGTGAGAGGTGTGGTAAAAGACTCTAGATTATGTTAGGACGGATCCCACACAACCACAGGTCTCAGAGATGATGAGAACAGAGACAGAATGTATTGACACAGTAGAACAGTGAGCTGGGTGAGAGCAAACTATCTAGAGTCTTAGGACTCCTACCTACAGACACACCTCCTTATATACCTCAGCCTCTGGTCTGTGTGCACAGACTGCACTGCCCCTAAGGCTATGCACATGCAGCAACAGCCTAGACCCCTCCATAGCTAGACTACTCCAGACCCCTATGCCTAGACCTTCGTATAGCCACCCATGGCTTACCTAACCAGTCCTTCCATAATGGATCCCCTAAGCCCCTATGCATATTGATATGTTGTCCTGTGTCCGTAGGCCTCCAGATAAAATATAGAAAAATAGTGAAAAATAGATAGAGTCATAACACTAAGTTCTGGTTCTCCGATTTCAATAGCCAGCAATCGTTCGCCCTCCTGCAACCTTGCTATCGGATCTACTTCATCCTCAGGTTCCTCGACTTGCGATGCTGTCCAGCAAGTCCTGGGACACCATATAAACTGAACTTCTTTCTGCTTCCAGTCAATAGCCAGATTATGGTGTTTAAGCCAATCATGACCTAAGAACAAGTCCGTTTTTCCTAATCGTGCCACACTGCATTCTATTATTTCTTCATGATCCCCAATTCGCAGTTTAAATTGTGTCATGTATTCAATGCTTCCCATTGCATTCCGAGATCCATCTGCATTGTAGACTGGTAATGGCTTGATCAGCCGCCGTTTATTTAATTTGTGTTGTGCACGATTTGTTGCCGTAGTTGTGCCAGATTCCACAGTGCCTCTTGTTCTGATAATTTGTTGAGATCATGTACTAACTTAGTATTGACCTCATTGACTTGTTTTGTTGGTACCCATTCCTTTAGACAACGAACTGCAGTTTCATTATTTTCCTGCCAGATCTGTCTTAATACCCATGTTGGGGTCCAAGGGGTTAACCAATTTGTTTTGACACTCACACTTAAGTTTTGTATCTGATGAATGAGAGGGGAACATTCATATAATAATTCTGGTACATTTACACAGGAATCATTGTCCAATATCGAAACTCTACTAGCCAGCAGTGCGGAGTGCGTGCCTACTGGCTTTCACCAAAACCCTTTTCTTTTCCCATCTCCTTCCATTGCTCCTCTGTGAGCTCCTCAATCTTTACTTCTCTAACATGGCCTTTGCCTTTCTCGTTCCGTGTATATTTCTTTGGTTCTTTGCAGTCCCTTGCAAAGTGACCCGTTTTTCCGCAGTTATAACATGTGCCCAGTGCGCATTTGACCTTATCAACATCCATGGCATTTGGATCATGAGTGGAAGATGATGCCTGAGCCGGTTTGTAGGTTCTGGTGTTTGATGATGACTTGGGTTGTTCCTCCCTGAAGGGAGTCTTTTTCTGTTGATCACCATATGCTTCCCTAGCCCTTCAGTAGGCATGTGCTAACTCCGTGACCCTTTCCATCACTTGATCAAGATCATCACCATCATCAAGATCTCTGATCTTGATTAACTCATAGCCCAAATTGGGGTTAAGCCCTTTCTTGAAGTGATCTTTTGCTGCACTGGCATTCCATCGAGTCAGGGGCAACAAGGCCTTGAACTCAATGATGTAATCTTCCACTGCCCAGCTTCCCTGCTGGAGTTTCTGAATCTGCTTGACTGCATGCTCTCTTGTTTCTTTTGACATAAAGAAATCATGCATCTGTTGTTTAAGATCACTCCATCCTAGAAATGGTGGTTTGTGAGTCTGAGGTGGTCGTGCATAATATGCGGCTGTGGTTCTGACTGCCATGACATATCATCCATCACGCCGTTCCTGGTAGGATAGGTCATTGTCCCAACCCTGAGTTGTGACTCTTTCTTCATATTCCATGTCCATCACACCATTCCTGGTAGGATAGGTCATTGTCCCAACCCTGAGTTGTGACTCTTTCTTCATATTCCACATCACTGTCAATTTGTTCTTTCATTTTGACAGTGGCCCATGTCCCTGCTCAGTCTCCTTTGCCTTTATGAATGCGTTGTAGAGCAATGTATATTTTTTGGTGATTGTCCGACTCATGTGCCAAATGGAAATAGACATCCATTCCCCTGCACCATGCATCCACGTGCGCAGCGTCTCCTTCGAAATAATCAGGTAATTCCAATTTAACTAAGGATTGGGCAGGTTGTGCTGGTTGTGTATCTCGATATTCGTTAATTATGTGTTGCACCAAGGTTCCCATATCCATTGCCATTTGTGTGGTACCTCGATCCCATCTTTGCCTCTGAATTACTCGATCGGCTATTTGCTGTTTGGTGACTCCCAGCTCTCCCACTCAGGATTTGGGTTGTAAGTTGGCTCGCAGTCTGAAGTAGAATTCAAATTGGTTGATGGTGGTGTATAGTAGTTCCGTCATGCGTTCTGTCCATTCAAACCCCATTTCGACATGTCTGAGATCTCCATCAATGATAGCTTGAATCATGGGCCATCTGTTTGTTCTGTTTGAACTGAGCTGTACATGAAAACCAACCCATTTGTTTTGTTGGACAACTTTAAATTTGACAAGTTGGTTCGACCAATATTCTGGATTGAACTGATTTACCGTATGTACTGATGGGAATGTGGGCCATTTGAATTGGTTCCATAGCTCCTCTTTGAACAAGGCCAGATAACAATATCCAGGGATATCAGGTGTCATACGATCAAAGATCTTGACCACGCTTTGGACTTGTTGCTGGAATCGCCTATTTGGGTGGTTGCCAGGCAAGTTGAACCTTATTTGACGGATTTCCCGACTCAGGAATCATGTTAGGTTATCATTCCTAGATGCTCCCACGGTATATTCGCCATATCTGTTACCTTTTAGTCTGTACATTTCTTCCCAGCCATGCATTCTGTGATCCATGGTAGATACATGAATTTGTTCAAGTTCTGGCATGACTGTGGATTTAATGATTGCTGTACTTTCGCGATATGGGTATTGCCAGGACAAAATTTTATTGACCATTGGAAATGTGGGCCAGTTGAATAGATCCCAATAACATTGCTTGATTAGGATAAGGTAACAATAACCAGGAACTCTGTTGTGTAACAAGGCTACTTGAGGTCTCTTCATGTATCAGTCTGAACCATTGTCCCAATCCAGGGCACCCATGTGTTTACAGTCATGGCCTGATTGTACTAGCGATCTAATCATGTCCCAGCCTCTAGGCCCAGTGGGTGTTCGCTCAATATGGTAACAATCATTGTACCCATACGTGTGTCTGATATGTACACGTCCATTAGGATTCCTAAGGTTGTGATCCCACAAGTTGATTTCCTGAATTTGAGGAAATGCTGGCCATTCATACATGTCCCAAAATTGACTTTGAATCAAAATCAAATAACAGTATCCTGGTACATCCAGATGTAATACATTTTTGGTATGGGCAGGTCATGGATACAGGTAAGGGATGTCTATCTCCTTTTCAACTTCCCTTTTCCAGTTATTGATGGTCTGTTGTTTTTCCTCATTGAACCCCTGCCTGGGTTCAGTGTCTGCGGATAACCAATCTGTGACACATGGGACTTCGCTGTGCCACCATGTGGCATCTGCACCTGTAGTCCTGGTTAGCGACTTGCTAGGTCCAGTATGAGCAGTTACTGCTTGGGCATATGACATGGGCGCTGGTGTTGAGCACGCTGTTGATGATTGTCCAGCTACCCAGGACTGAATTGTGGAGGCATGGCCTTTTCCCTTTCGGGATTCCTTTTGTCCGCCAAATTGGGTGTACTTGCTATATTTGCCATGCTGCTCCATTCATTTCATGTCTTTCCAGGTATAGGATTTGTCCTCATGTGGACACAACACTGCCTTTTCAATGATGTGGTACATGCTTGCCTTATGGTGGTCCTGGAGACCAAACTTGATGGTCTTGTCGCGCATTTCGGGTTCCCAAGACAGGATCTGAGTGATGGTTGGCCAGGCAGGCCAATCGAACTTGTTATAGAACTCCTTTTTAAACAGGTACATATAACAGTACCCACTTCATCACCAGGGCTGATCCTCGGGAATGTCCGTGACACATATGCTTGGCAGTTTTGGACGAGTCAATGCTTTGACCCAGTTGTCCGTATATGTGATGTCTTCCCCAATGAGTTTAAGGAAGTCCGCGAGTCCTACCAAAGGAGATGTGCCAGGGTCTGATTTCATAATCAGGGGCGAACACAGGAACGGCATATTGTGGCATGTACTTTGATATTCTTTTTGTTTGATACACACCTTCATGTATGGATCAGGTTGTTTCCCATCCAATTGTTCCTGATTAGCAATCTCGGCCATTCCCCTGTTATAGCTACGGGTTTTAATGTTCCCATTTTTGGCATGCATCAGCCAATTCCGTTCCTTGGCTGACAAGACCAAGCCATTGTGTTGTAAGGTGATGAAGTTCCAGTTCATCAAAAGGAGTTGTATGTTTGACAGCGTGTCAAACAATCATTGCCAAATTTCGGATTCCAGATCCATATCATGTAGCAGCCCCTCCAGGGTCTGCCTGTCTTGTTCCGTTTTGGCGAGCTCTTTCTCAAGCCGTTTCTTTTGTTGGAGATCCTCCCAAGCATCCTCCTGTTTGTGGAGGACTTCCTGTGCATGCTGCCATCGTTGCAGCACGAGTTGTCATTGTTGGTGGTGGCACTCTTTGTACTGCACCTTGTGCCATTGGTAATATGCCTGAATGTGGGCATCACATTGTCTGTTGTTGGTGATAGTGGTGACTGACTGAGTAACTTCTTCTGTGCACTCCTGCACCCATTCGATTCCAAATTGTTTACCAGCCTGCACGAGAGTGAGGCCAGTGTGGGGAATAATGTAGTTGAATAGAGATGCCATTAGTTGTTGCCTTAGACCTTTTAAGTAAAAAGGCTGTTGTCTGTTCTTCAATATCCACGCTTCCTAATGTAGATATTCTTTGATGTGGTCAATAACACACCCACACTCAATTCTTGGATTTAATTCCACCAATTGACCTAAGAGCATGGTGCCTGGGGTTTCACTCGAGTGTCCTCGTGCTCAGATTGATTAGATCTGATATGTAATTGGTGTCTCGAGACTGTTCTCCTTGCTACACAGCATGCTAATAGATTGCTTTTGCTCATTCCTGAGCTTTTCTGAAACAAATGGTATAGCCTGCTGACCAGTGCCTGCCTGCACTTTCAATCACACAGGACTATTCTCGTCCAATTGTCCTTTGTTGACAGTAACCTTATGGTAGTAGTCCCTGATGATGATCAAGGAGTCTATCTGTGGTCAATGTTGATGGTGTTCCTTGAGAGCTGCTCATTGTCACACCAACAGAGTGTGGACAGAGGTCAGATGGGCAAGTTTGAAGGAACTCATTGAGAGCATGCACAGTGGCAAGCAAATGATGCTCGGTGTGGTTGCCAACGATGGCGAGAGGTGTGGTAAAAAGACTCTAGATTATGTTAGGATGGATCCCACCACAACCACAGGTCTCAGAGAGAAGAGGATAGAGATGGAGCTTTATTGACACAGTAGAACAGTAAGCTGGGTGAGAGCAAACTATCTAGAGTCTTAGGACTCCTACCTACAGGCACACCTCCTTATATACCTCAGCCTATGGCCTGTGTGCACAGACTGCACTGCCCCAAAGGCTATGCATGTGCAGCAACAACCTAGACCCTTCCATAGCCAGACTACTCCAGACCCCTATGCCTATTCCTTCATATAGCCACCCATGGCTTACCTAACCAGTCCTTCCATAATGGATCCCCTAAGCCCCTATGTGTATTGGTATGTTATCCTGTGTCTGTAGGCCTCCAGATAAAATATAGAAAAATAAGGAAAAATAGATATAGTTGTAACAACTATCTCGAGTCTTAGAGTAGCTACCAACTACTAGACCTCCTTATATACCCCTCTAATCCTAACCCAACTTCCACCTGCCAACTTCCTCATTCCCTACTGTGCACTGCTGTGCCTCTGCCTCTCTGCCTCCTCACACTCATCCTCATGTCCGACTCATGGTCCGCTTATGTAATCTTCCAGATAAGATCCAGATAAGATCTTCGATAACCCGATAAGGGTTTCCATCCGGATGTGATAACAATAAGATAAGATAAGATCTTGAGATAAGATCGAATCTTTATTAAGCCTTGATCCTGTCGTCCAAGTCCATGATCCTACTCTGATAGAGTCTTACTGTCTGCCTTCACCTGTGTGTATGCAAGTCTTCATCCTAGCTGCCTCTACAACTTAAGAGATCCAATGGTGTTGTCATAACACCCTTCATGCTAAGTGACTGCTGTCCACTATCACCTTGACTGTTCCCCTTCTTGATAGATCTGCTAGTCCTATACATTGGCTCTTTCTCTGGCTACTATCCTTGGGTTGCAACTGACTTCCCACTCCAGCCTATACAGTGACTCAAAAAACTGTCCCAATGTTTCACACTTTCTGATTGTTTGTTGTATAGCATCACATCAAGACCAAATAGAGCCAAAGTACTGGTGTATATAAGAAAGGGTTAGGTATTGGCTATATGCCAAATCAGGAATTATGTAATTTGATGCAGTATCTATGGAGATTAGCCAATTCAGTTTGATAGCTCATTGGGACAGTTATTTGAGTGGGTATCAGAAATACAGAAAATACACAATTAAGTACTTTGTATTGCCTCCCTTGGCCTTAATAACTGCTTCCAATCCTCTAGGCATGCTCTCAATCAATCCCTGACACACCTCTGGCTCTATATCATTCCACACTCCCAAATCTCCCAAACACCTTTTGCTGGTGCTTCTTACTTGCACAGCTGCAATTTGTTATGATTGCAATGTAATGTCTTGTAGGACTATTATTATTTTACCTTTATTACTCATATCTACTGTGCATGGACAGCCTCTTCCTTTTGTAACTACTTTCATATTTCCTTTCTCAGGTTGTTACAGCTTCTCTTCCTTTTTCGTCTCTATTGTTTTCTAAAACATATATAAACCCTCATGTGTTACGATTGCAACATAATCTCTTGTAGGACTGTTCTTATTTTATCTTTATTACTCATATCTACTGCGCATGGACAGCCTCTTCCTTTCGTAACTACCTTCACATTTCCTTTCTCAGGTCGTTACAGCTTCTCTTCCTTTTTCGTCTCTATTGTTCTCTAAAAACGTATATAAACCCTCATGTATTGTCTTCTTCTTTAGTTCCAATTTAATCGAATCTTGCCCTTGTCATTCTGAACAGCCTTGAGTGCTCCTCTCCTTATTGTCATGCTCGCCCTCCTGTCAACCTTCATCATCAGACTAGACGTCGGAACTCTTGTCCAGTAGACTGGGAACAGACCGAGACTCTGTTTGTCACTGTCGACTTAGAATGAATCACACCAAGGGCATCAATCTTAACATCATGTACCATCCTTTTCTTTAGTTCCAATTTAATTGAATCTTGCCCTCATCATTCTGAATGATCTTGAGTGCTCCTCTCCTCATCGTCATGCTCATTCTGTTCTCGACCTTCATCATCATCAGACTTGATGTTGGAACTCTTGTCCAGTAGACTGGGAACAGACCGAGACTCTGTTTGTCACTGTCGACTTAGAATGAATCACGCCAAGGACATCAATCTTAACACAATTTAATGTGATGCCAGAGGTGTTCAATTGGATTAAGGTCTGGAGACTGTGCAGGCCAGTCCAGAAGAGTGATATTGTTCTCTTCCATCCAGTTTCTGGCTTTTTGGAGGTGTGTTGGGGTCATTGGTCTTGCTGAAAAATGCACCCCCCCTCAATGATCCAGATTCCTCTAGGCTGGGAAGTAGTGGTTGTCCAAAATGTCCACATACTGGTTCAGCATCCATCCTCCCCTCAACCTCAGCAAGTTCCCCCACACTATTCAACCCATACAGCCCCATACCATAGATGTTCCCACCTCAAATTTCACTGTTCCTTGTACCTCCCCTCTCAATCAGCCCATCCCCTGCTTTCTTCCATACCCATGCTTCCCATCTGACCAATCCTGTTTATTTTGGTCTCATCTGACCAAATTACCCTCTTCCAGTCCTCCACAGTCCACTCCTTGTGCTTCAGAGCAAAAGCCAACCATCTCTGCAGTGAGCAATGGCTTTTTCTTCTTTGTTACAGCCTTGAATGAGTGCTGCTTGAGCACATTTCTGACTGTTTGTGGGCAGACTGGATGGGAGATGATGGTGTTAATGTGTCTGGTGACCTGGACAGCATTGGCAGCCTTTCCAGTGGTGATTTGGGTAAGGACAGATCATTTATCAGTGGGAGAGAGCTTGGAAGGACAGCCCCCTGAAGACTCGCAATTAGATGTCACCAATGAGGCAGACACATCTGATGGCCCCTTACCTGTCAATGAGGTGCCTGAAGCACAGCTGAGTATGTTGCCTTAAAGTTACATATAACTAGAAATTTAGTATTAACTTGGGACTCAGAACATTTGCAGATGGAATGGTCCTCACCCATCTATGCCTTCTTCCAACCAACCCCGAAAATCATCGAAGTAGATGGTTGCTGCACCCATGAGTTCAGGTGCAGTGGCCAAGGGTGTAAGGCTACAGTATGCCAGTTCCTTGACAAGAAGGATGTGTACTCCACCAGGAATATGCAAAAACATGTTAAAACATGCTGGGGTGCTGACATTATGGCTGCAGCCAACAGTGCACAGGACTTGGAAGAGGTCCAGACAAAGATCATCAAGGATGTTCTGCAAAACAGAAGTATTACAGTGGCATTCAAGTGAAAAAATATTGTTACATACTCTCACTGCCAACACATGAGGGTGGAGATCAGGTACAAGTCACTTACTGTTTCATTGTGAGCAAATGTTGACACCAGGCCATGGAAGGGCTGAAATGGTCTGTTGGGTGTGTGAAGACCTATGGCCTTTCCAGATCATGAAAGACCAAGGCTTTTGATGCCTGATGAAGACAGGCTACCTCAAGATATATACCCTCACCAGAAATGATTTCTCATGATGTTAGGCTTATCTATGCACTTACTTGTGAGAGATTAGCAAAAATGCTGCAAAAACACGAAGGAAGACTCAGCTTGTTGACTGATGGTTGGACTTCACCAAACCATTGGGCATATGTTGCGTTCATGGTCCATCTAGAGCATAAGGGATCACTGTTAATGTTACCACTCGATATTGTTGAACTGGCCCAAGTAAGTCAGCATACTTCACCATTGCATTACTGCTCACTCACTGGAATTATAGTCCCATACAGGTGTAGAACTTGTGGCAGTGTTTGCCACTGTTCTCAAAGAGTACAACTTGACAAAGAAGGTTCTAGCAGTGATGTGCGATAATGCAAGCAACAATGATGTAATGATCAGGGAGCTCACTGAGTTAGTGCCCGGGTTTGAGGGGAAAGCAAGCCACACATGTTGCTTCCTCCATGGCATCAATCTCATTGCCAAGTCACTTATTCACCAATTGATGCACACACCAGTCATACTGATGTTGATGATGAGCAGCAGGAACTTACAGATGACCCCGATATGGAAGATTTGCCCTCCAATGCTGCAGCCACAGATGAATCTGATGATGAGGATGCAGCCACTGATAATGATGATGGATTTGTTGATGAGGTTGAAAAGATGGATGAGGCTGAGAAAGAGCTTCACAAGTATATGATAAGACCTGTCAAAGTCATTCTTGTTAAGGTGAGCATGCCATCCAAATCAGAAATCCAAACCTTGTGACTTACTTCAATCCTAGCTTCAAAAAATCTCCTTCAAGATCATCAACTCCACAACCATCCTTTTACCCATGTGGAAGCAAATCCTGAAGGATGTCAATGGTAAGGAACCATCATACCATGGGATGTCACAACATGGTGGAATTTGACCTATGATATGCTTGAGTACTGTGTGAGGTACTGTGCAGCCATTGATAGAGTCACGCTTCAACAGTTCTAATGTTTTAAATCGACCAGGATGTCCAGACGAAGGTGTTTCATGGGTGTCTTTAATTGGTGATGTGTGAAGATTCACTTGATCAGGTATGTAAGTCTTCCCTTGATAGTAGATAATGTCATCGACATGCATCCAATCTTGTAGTTTGGATTTAATTGGTGGAGCATGATGTGTTTGAGTTACTTCGACCAAAATACGACTGAAATTGTTGGTTGCCATCACTTTCTTAATGTCATTGGCTAAGTTGTCATTAATGAGCCTAATGAACCACTCTGCAGGGAGGACCACTATGTCATCTTGTTGTTCTGAATTTCCCATGTGGTTGGGTCTGTGGGAGAGCTCATCAGCCTCGAACATTTTTGTTCTGGGTACATGCTCAATCCTCAGGTCAAATTCTGATAAAAACGATGACCATCGCACTTGTTGAGGGGTGAGTCTTTGGGTGGTTTGATAGTATGACAAATTTTTGTGATCACAATGGATAGTCAATGTATGAGGTGAACCATGAAGGAGATGTCTCCATGTTGCTAATCCTTTAATGATTGCTAATAATTCTCGATCATAGATTTGATAATTTTGTTCCATTGGTGTTAGGGTGTGTGAAATAAATCCACAAGGATGGAGTGCTCCGTTTGTATCCACTTGTTTTAATACTGCTCCTATTGCCTTATTTGATGTGTCTGTTTGCAAGATGAATGGTTTAGATGGGTCTGGCATTTGTAATACAGGCATGGAGGCGAAGTGGGACTTGAGGGTGTTGAAGGTGGTTTGTCGTTCTGTGGTCCATGTAAATTCTTCTGTTTTCTTTGTTAAGTTGGTTAGGGGTTTTGTGATTGTGGCAAAATTGCCAATAAAACAATGATAAAAGTTTCCAAATCCTAGGAAAGATTGTACTTGTTTAACAGTAGTTGGTGTAGGCCATTCTGTGATTCCAGTGAGTTTGACTGGGTCCATTTGTATATGTCTGGGTGTGATGATCATTCCTAGAAACTCAACTTCTTGTACGCTGAATTTGCATTTTTCCAATTTCAGGAATAGATTGTTTTCCTGTAATCAAATGAGTATGCATTTTGTATGATCTTCTAATTCCCTTTTTGTGTTTGCACAGATTAGAATATTGTCCATGTAAATGACTAGCCATCCCTCGTTTATCATATCCCAAAAGTATTCATTCATCATGGTTTGAAATGTTGAAGGTGAATTACAGAGTCCAAAGAACATGACAGTTGGTTCATATAGTCCTCGATTGGTGATGAATGCAGCTTTCCATTTGTCTCCTTCTTTGATGCAAATGTTGTTGTACCCCCATTGGAGGTCTAATTTTGTGAAATATTGGGCACCAGCTAGTTTCATCATTAAGTCAGATACCAAAGGTAAAGGGTATGCGTTTTTGATTGTCCATTCATTTAGATAACAGTAATCTTGGCATGGTCACAGTGCCCTGCTTTCTTTCTTAGAAACAAAGAAGAATGGTGATGCTTGGGGGGATTTTGATGGTCTGATATATTTTTTCCCTAGTTGTTCTTCAATCCATTCATCAAGTGATGATTGTTCTTTTGGCGATAATGGGTATATCTTGCTAACTTTTGGTGAGAAACCCTGTTTTAACTCAATGGCATGGTCCCATAATTGACAGGAAGGGAAGCGCTCTGATGCTGCTTTTTCAAATACCGATTCCCAGTGTTTATAGATATCTGGGAGTATAGTTGGTGGGTCTTTGTTTATCTTCTGATGTTCTAGCACTTGTGAGGTAGATTGTTAAGATCGATGTCCTCGACGTGATTCGTTCTAAGTCGACAGTGACAAACAGAGTCTCGGTCTGTTCCCAGTCTACTGGACAAAGGTTCTGACGTTTAGTCTGATGATGACGAAGGACAGAGGAGGATGAGCGCGACGATGAGGAGAGGAGCGCTCAAGATCGTTCAAAACAACGAGGGCAGGATTCGATTAAATTGGAACTAAGGAAAGAGATGTTACATGGAGGTTTATATACGTTTCTAGAGGACAATGAGACGAAAAAGGAAACGAAGTTGTAACAACCTGAGAAAGG
>JAENRT010000082.1:0-86833 GCA_032173475.1 Amanita phalloides
CAAATTAGAAGGGTCCCTCTCGTTTCGGTGCTAGTTCCTTGATTCATAGGGAATGCGCAGGTCCTGTTGTCAGCCAGGACTTTGTTGCCTTTTCAAGTTTAATGATTGTCTCTCTTTTGGCAGCGACCATTGTCGAGCTAGTTCATGTGCTGCTAGCGCTTCTTGTCTTGCTTTCTGTAGCAGTTGTAGGCAGTCCTCAGCAGTGGGTGATTTATTCTGATTGAGGCTGTTGAAATGGCGATTGGAATCTGTTTCCATACATTAGTCGAAATGGGGATGCCTTCACAGTGTCGTGATATCGGTGTTGTGCGCAAAATTCTGCAATAGGGGAAGGAATGATTTTTTGTGGGGTTCATTTGTACAGAACCATTCCGGGGGGGAGGGATATATTTCAAGCTCCTGGTTGACTCGCTCTGTTTTCGCCATCGGTTGAGGGTGATATGCTGTGCTCATCCTATGATCGATTCTCAATGCTTTGCGAATTCTTGAACACCTTTGCTGGCGAATTGGGGCCTCAGTCAGAGATGAGGACATCAGAAGCCCCAAATCGTTTGAAGGCTCAGAAATTAGATGTCTGCTGTTCCGAGGCGTCGATAGTTTTCTTACAGGTGTGAAGTTACCCCTTCGTTAAGACCAGGGTCCACCGTGACCAGGATAGAGTCAAAGCCTTCTGAAATGGGTAGATCGGTGATGAAGTCGAGTGTAACTTGTTGGAAAGGACAAGTAGATTTGGACGGAATTGGGTATAATGCTGGAGCATTTGGGTGAGTATTGACTTTCATTTGTTGACATAGAGCACAGCCTTCGACCCATTGTCTAGTTTGTCTAGCCATTCCTGGCCACCAGTAGTCGCGTTTTAACAGTTCTAATGTCTTAAATTGACCAGGATGTCCAGATGAAGGTGATTCATGGGTGTCTTTAATTAATGATGTGTGGAGATTCGCTTGATCAGGTATATAGGTCTTCCTTGATAGTAGACAATGTCATCGACATGCGTCCAATCTTGTAATTTGGATTTTATTGGTGGAGCACGATGTGTTTGAATTACTTCGACCAAAATATGACCAAAATCATCAGTTGCCATTGCTTTCTTAATGTCATTGGCTAATTTGTCGTTAATGAGTCGAATGAACCATTCTGCTGGGAGGACTACTATGTCATCTTGCTGTTCTGAATTTCCCATGTGATCGGGTCTGCGAGACAGTGCATCGGCTTCAAACATTTTCGTCCCAGGTACATGTTCTATTCTCAGGTCGAATTCTGATAAAAATGATGACCATCGCGCTTGTTGAGGGGTGAGTCTTTGGGCGGTTCAATAGTATGACAAATTTTTGTGATCACAATGGATAGTTAGTGTGTGAGGTGAGCCGTGAAGAAGATGTCTCCATGTTGCCAGTCCTTTAATGATTGCTAGTAATTCTTGATCATAGATTTGATAGTTTTGTTCCGTTGGCGTTAGGGCATGTGAAATAAATCCACAAGGATGGAGTGCTCCATTTGTGTCCGCTTGTTTTAATACCACTCCTATTGCCTTATTTGAAGCATCCGTTTGCAAGATGAATGGTTTAGACGGGTCTGGCATCTGTAATACAGGCATGGAGGCAAAGCGGGACTTGAGAGTGTCAAAGGCGGTTTGTCGCTCTGAAGGTCCATGTTAAATTCCTCTGTTTCTTTGTCAAATGCGTCAGGGTTTTGCGATTGCAGCGAAATTGCCAATTAAAATGACAGATAAAGTTTCCAAAATCCCAGGAAAAGATCGTAACTTGTTTAACAAGTAGTTGGTGTAGCCATTCTGCGATCCAGCGAGTTTGACTGGGTCCATTTGTATATGTCCGTTGTAATATCATCTATGAACTCACTTCTTGTACGCCGAATTTGCATTTTCCAATTTCAGGATAGATCATTTTCTTGTAATCGAATAAGTATGCGTTTTTGTATGGTCTTCTAATTCCTTCTCTGTGTTTGCGCAGATCAAGATATCGTCCATGTAAATGACTAGCCATCCCTCGTTTATCATATCCTGGAAGTATTCGTTCATCATGGTTTGAAATGTCGATGGTGAATTACAGAGCCCGAAGAACATGACAGTTGGCTCATACAATCCTCGATTGGTGATGAATGCTGCTTTCCATTCATCTCCTTCTTTAATGCGCACGTTGTTGTACCCCCATCAGAGGTCTAATTTCGTGAAATATTGGGCACCAGCTAGTTTCGTCATTAAGTCAGATACCAACGGTAAAGGGTATGCGTTCTTGATTGTCCATTCATTTAGATAATGGTAATCTTGGCATGGTCACAGTGCTCCGCTTTCTTTCTTAGAAACAAAGAAGAATGGTGATGCTTGGGGGGATTTCGATGGTCTGATATATTTTTTTCCTAGTTGTTCCTCAATCCATTCATCAGGTGATGATTGTTCCTTTGGCGATAATGGGTATATCTTGCTAACTTTCGGTGAGAAACCTTGTTTCAACTCAATGGCATGGTCCCATAATCGACTGGAAGGGAAGTGCTCTGACGCTGTTTTTTCAAATACTGATTCCCAATGTTTATAGATATCTGGGAGTATAGTTGGTGGGTCTTTGTTTATTTTTCATGTTCTAGCGCTTGCGAGGTTAGAGGTCTTTACTGATCCAGTATTTCGTCTTCTCCCCATGTTTAGTGTCAAGTGCCATCTGCCATATTGTTTTTGTCTCCCTTCTTCATTAATAAAACTGAAATCGTTTATTTCTCAATCGATTGTTGGGTTATTTTCTTCCACCAAGTATTCTGAGTATTAACTTCTGATCACCAAGTTTAGTTTGATAAGAATCGATTACTGTGGTGTTTGCCTTCCAATCGAATTAATGGATTAGGACATTAGTGTGTGATCATTCCATTAAGGTTAATTGTTCATTGGCGTTCGACTTAATTGTTTGTTTCAGTTTTTCTTGACTAAAGTTAGTGTTATTTTCGGTCATCGATGAAGTTTTCCTCAGCTCCGCAGTCGATTAGAGCAGAAGTCTCCAGCAGGTAGGTGGTGATTGAATGGTAATAGAATCCGTTTGTTATTGTTCGAATTTTACTATTACAGAGTCAAGTGCTAACTGTTCAAGTCCATTGTTTATGGAGTATCAACTGCTGTCTGATTGCTCCGGATTAAAAACCTCTTCTTCGAGTTTGATTAAAACATATCCAGGCATTCACTGCTGGGCATTGCTTTGATCATTGCTCTGATCCTCTTTGCCATTGGATTCTGGTTCCTTTGTTTTTTCGGTAACTGATCGGTGCTTTTGTCTGAAACGAGGAATGTTGATGGGGACTGGTTTTTACGTTTAGGGCAATCCCTGGAGATGTGTCCTGTGTTCCACATCTGAAACACTTCCCTGTTCTTCCTGTATTCTTCTTTTCTGCTCATCGCTAAGCTGTCCAAAAGGAAGGGCGCTGATTGTCCCTAGTAGATCCGGATCGGTTCTGTTTCGGGTTAAAATATAGGACGTTGTTCCAGATCCTGTTCCGTTTCCCAATGAGTCGCATAGTTGCCATGTGTTGTGAAGGTTTTCTGCTTTTGATGTAACACGTCTGTTCATAGCAGTGTATCCTGCTAGGCCTTCGAGACTTTTTCGGTGATGCTGTGAGGTAATCCCTTGACAAAGCCTTAATTGTGCGTTAATCCTGTGAGTCCTGATGTTCCTATGTCGACTCGAAACTTTCGAATATATCAGGGACAGTGATTTCGCCTCCGACTCCTAGATGGCTAAATTTGTTCAGGGCCCTGACTGCGCTGTTTTACTTCTCCCCAATCGGTGGGAGGAAATCTCTCTTTTCTGAAGGTAGGGGTAATCCTTTCCAGTCTAATCCCAGTTTCATCATTTTAATTCATCCCGAATAATTGCCTTCCAGTCGTTTAATTCTTGGTCCAGACAGGCAAGGGTATATTGATCTTTTTCTCATTTTCCCTTCGTAGTTGTGGGGTTAATCGAAAAGGTCCTCAAGTGAATCGATGAAGGCGCGTGCCTCAACTCTTTTCCTGTAAATACAGTAATTGGTTGCGGTTTAATATCTGCTTTCGAGCGGCGGTTCAGTTGCCATATCTGGTTCGGTTTCGGAGGTTCAAGGGTCCTCTGGTGCTTGTTCTGGTTCTACTCGGATTCAATCTGTTTCTTCTCCTTGTATTCTTCCCAAAGCGATGTAAACTCCGGGGTTGAATGCAATGTACTCATCGTCACTATCAGATCGTATGCGTCACAGAATTTTTCCCAACCAGGTTTGTTCGCGTTTTTCAGTAGGCAAAGTATAGTTGCTTTGGTATGTTCTCTGTCTTCGTTTATCCACTGTATCCAAAGATCTGCTGTAATGCTCGTAATAGTTTCCTTCTTGTTCCTCCCTTCGAATAATTCACTTGGTACTGGGTTCTGTTTCCTAGTTCCTGATAAATAGCGCCAACCTTCTTCGGTGGTCGATGATAAACTTCTCATTTATCTAGATAGTATTTCTGTTTAAAAAGAACAGATCCATTTGGGGGCCTCAGACTAGAGGTTCAGGTTTCAATGGTGTATTAATTCAATTCCTCACTTGGAGGTTCGTTCGATGTGTGGGTGCTAGTGTAGATACACTGAGCGAGTCATGAGTTCCAATTTGTGTTAAGATCGATGTCCTTGGCACGATCCGTTCTAAGTCGACAGTGACAAACAGAGTCTCGGTCTGTTCCCAGTCTACTGGACAAAGGTTCCGACGTCTAGTCTGATGATGATGAAGGACAGAAAAGGATGAGCGCGATGATGAGAAGAGGAGTGCTCAAGATCGTTCAAAATGACGAGGGCAAGATTCGATTAAATTGGAACTAAAGAAAGGGCAGTACATGAGGGTTTATATACGTTTTTAGAGATCAATAGGACGAAAAAGGAAGAGAAGTGGTAACGACCTGAGAAAGGAAATGTGAAGGTAGTTATGAAAAGAAAGGCTGTCCATGCGCAGTAGATATGAGTAATGAGTTAAAAAAAGGAAATGTCCGCTACCGAGTTACATTGCAATCATCACCATAACAGATCGAGGGGGAGAGTTTAAATCAAAGGAATTTGATCAATTTCTAAAACAAAAAGGCATATTGAGAGAACATAGTGCACCTTATATCCATCAGCAAAATGGTCACGCAGAAAGACTAAACAATACTATACTTGAGAAAGCAGAAAGTATGAGACTCCATGCACAAATCCCTAAACTATGGTGGGAATTTGCAATGGAAACTGCTGTTCACACGTATAATTGCACACCATTAAAGAGACCAAATGGACAACTCCATTTGAGAATCTTTATAATAAAAAGCCAGAAGTTCATTACTTTAAAACATTTGGATGTTTAGCATGGGTTTTTATACCTAAAGAAATAAGACAAAATAAGCTTGCACCAAAAGCTGAAGCCATGACATTCATTGGCTATGAAGGTGGCTCAAAAGCTTATAAATTCATGCGAAACAACAATTCCATATTTGTTGGTGTTCAATCAATATTTGATGAACAGAAATTTCCTAGAGCTGATAAAGGCCAAAATACTAGACTATTTAATAGTCCACCAGGTATTGAAACTTGGGAAAATGATGAAAATTCTGATATTGGACAGGACTCTGATTCTAATTCCCACATACACCATGGTTGTCACTCTTATGACAGTGACAGTGATGATGACACACCCAAGAATAAAAGAAACTTTGATTATCAGCAATATCATGATACTACATATGATGATACTAGCAGACCATCTCATGATGATGATAATGACAAAGGGCTTGACAATTCATACATAAATCCTGATCAAGGAAATCAGGATAAGTTAGAACCTAACTTGAATCGAACAATTACACCTCCTAAACAGTCTTATGAAAGACATTCAGGAGAAAAGTAAAGCTAAAAAGGATGAGAGATTTAATGAACCTCTCAGAAGGACTTCCAGAATTAAAAAACCTAAATTCCTTTCTGATAATTTCTATGGGGATAAAAATCCTGTAGAAATAGAAAAAGAAACTAAATCAGATTGGGAAAAGAGAGTTTTTGGAAAAGGAAGAGGGAAATTTAAACCTGCCTTAAGTCCTACATCTTCATGCAAAGCATTGCAAAATCCATTATTTGGATTAGAAGAAACACAAATGGAAATACCATCCAGTTCAGAATCTGAAAGAGAGTATAAGACACTGTCTGACTCTGGATCTGAACATGAGAAAAGAAGAAGTGAATCTGTGAAAAGTTCACAACATCACTCTTCTGATGATCCATTTGGAAGTTCTAGTGAAGGAGAAATAGACAGAGATCTATTAACAAAATCACCTAGTGATGACCTTATTATATTAGCTTTCTACAAAAATTGCACAAAGAAGGAGGAAATAATTTTGTTAACTACCTTCTATCAAAAGCCATAAGTCCAAACTACTCCAAAAATGTGGATCAGTGGACATATAGAGATGCTTATAAACTAAAAGCATCTGACCCAAAAGAATGGGCACAATGGCATAATGCAATGAAAGAAGAAATAAAAGCCCTTCAAGATTGGGATGTATGGGAATTAGTACCATGTCCTAAAAACTGCAAACCTGTAAAGTGTAGATGGTTTATTGCAGTAAAAGTGATGGTTGAAAACATGCTCAACTAGTTGCAAAAGGATTTTCACAAATACCTGGAGTGATTATGTGATACATTCTCACAGTTGCACAATTTGAAACTGTGAGACTCCTCATGGCTACAGCAGCACTAGAAAATGGGAAATGAAGCACTAGATGTAAAGACAAGCTTTCCTGTATGTGTGATCTTGAGGAAGACATCTACATGGACAGCCAGAGGATTTATCATCGCGGACAAAAGCACAAAGTCTATAAACTTCAAAAGGCCTTATATGGGACTCAAACAAGCTTCATTAGCTTGGAATAAGAAAGCAAATGAAAGCTTAAATGAATTAGGCTTTGGATGATGTCTTTCAGACACTGGAGTCTATGTTTGCTATAAACAAAAGTCAACAATAGTTGCAATACTATATGTTGATGATGTGTTATTCATGGGAGACAACAAAAAGTTACTCATGGAAGTAAAACACAAATTTATGAAAAAATGGGAATGTAGAGATTTAGGACCCATTACTGAATATCTTGGAATGAAAATAGTCTGAGATAGGAAGAGAAAATTGATTACTCTTGATCAAATTAACTATGCCAAAAAGATAGTTAGGAGATTTGGTCAAGAAGATTCAAAACCTGTTTGTACACCATTGTTATGAGCTCACACCCAACAACACTAACCCACCATCCTAGAGGACACAGACCCACAGGCCTCATTGAGCAGGGGAGAGAAGGGAGGGGAAAAGGGGTATATTGGCTATAGACAGAGTCCTACATGGGCATAAGAGAAACCATCTTAAGTCTGGAGAGACTCAAGCTACTTGCACTACTTATATACTACTCTACCAAGACCCTTGCCACTGCCTAGTACCATTGGCACCCCTACAGCATCCATGCTTCTTATTGTCCTGTATGAGTGCTGTCTCTGCACTGTCACCATTGCTATGCATCTGGGTGCAGCTGCTGTAACACCATCTTCTGGACCAGTCCAGGTTGCCCTAGACCTTGTAACCATAAGGGGCTATATACTTAAGGCCTCCTTGTCTCCATAGGCTGTGCTGCAATCCCATATGACCATATCCACTGCCACTGCTGCTTCCTGATGCATGATGGCATGATCCCTGATGCACTGATGCTGACGTCAATCAACAATGCCATAAAGGATGTGATCCTCTTGCCTAATCCAGCTGTCCTTCCTAGTATAGTGTATGGCCACCTTGTATGGCCATCATCTTGTCCTATGGTAAGCGCTCCCATGCACTAACCCATGCAAAGTGTTCCCAGGCTCCCTCCTAAGGCTCCTGGCCAGTATAAAGACTGTGATAGTGGTCCCAGACCACTGATAGATAGGAGTTACTATCAATCAATTATTGGTTCCTTATTATATCTTACCCTTGGCATGAGATATGATATTACTCAGGCAGTAATCATGATATCACAATTCATGCTAAAGAACATATTGCTAAAGCCTTATATATTCTGAAATATGTTAATTCCACTGTTAATGGAAAAATAACATATAATGGCTTTAACAAAGAAGGATTAAATGCTTATGCTGATGCTGATTGGGCTGGTGACCCAAATATGCATGAATCAGTAATGGGTAATCTTGTTCTATTAGCAGGAGCTCCAATTAGTTGGATTTCCAGAAAACAGAAAACTGTTGCACTGTCATCCACAGAAGCTGAATACATGAGCTTATCAGATTGCTCATGTCAGATTATGTGGATAAAATCCTTGTTCAAAGAACTAAAATTTAATGTTGGAGCTATTGATCTCAATGTTGATAACAGAGGATCAATATTCTTAGCTAAGAATCCAGCCCAAGAACATAGAACAAAACATATTGATATTTGTTATCATTATGTTAGAGAATGTGTTGAGGACAAAGATGTTAACATTCAATATGCTCCCACAAATGATCAATTAGCTGATATCTTAACTAAAAACTTGACTTGGCAAAAGTTTAAGGAGTTAAGAGATAAAATTGGCATTGAGATCCTCAATGAGGGGGAGTGTTGAATTCCTACCAAGTCTGGTATTAAATAAGGACTTGGGTCTGGAACTCCATACTGTAAGTCCAGAGTTCTGGAGTTGTCTCCACACAACTCCAACTGTGGGAATAACATTTTGGACCTCTCAATAATGTCTGTGGAACTCCGGTTTACACTTGTGGACATTATTATAGAGTTGGACAGATATTATAGAGTTTGACATCTGTCAAACTCAGACAATAGTGCACCATGTGCATGACTGCATTGCTGTGCTTTACACAGCACCTGACAGTCCCATGACTGTAGGATGATAAAGCACAATAGAAATCCGCAGTCCATGCTATTTATAGAATGGAACTCCGGACCACAACTCTGTAGATTAGACATATATAAACCTGTGTAGGTAGACATGAATCTACATCCTCTTTACTCCAAGAGATCCAGCTACAGCTACAAGTAAGTGATCAACTTACTTAGCTCCTACTATTCTGCTGTGCCTGTCACCATGATGCTTTGACACTCAGCTAAACTGGTTAGTGGCTATTAGCCAAGCTGTTGACAACACTAGCTATCACATGCATTCCTCTTACAATGTGATAGAGCTATATGAACCAATCTATAATGCAAGCCTGATCAGACAACTTGATTCAGACACTGTATCCTTTGCCAAACAAGGATTGGAATAATAAAAAGTACATTCTAACAGTCAATAAGTGCTGAAGTGGGAACTATGTCAAAATTCATAGCTCCAGTTGTCTAAATTCTATGCTTAGTATCACTGTTACAAACCAACCCCTGAGTTCGATGTTTTGATGTGTTCAACACCTTATCTGGCATGTCTCATTTATTATCTATTACACAAGGCATAGGGCATATACTCACCAACCATGGCAGGAGTACAGCTGCCTTATCAAGTTGTACAGAGGAGGGACAGAGCATTGGCAAAGCCACCACAGTTGAGCTGACATATAGGCCAGAGTGGGAAGACAATCACAACCCAAAGATAGTAGCCAGAGAAAGAGCCAACACATAGGCTTAATGGATCTATCAAGAAGGGGAATAGTCAAGGTGATAGTGATAGCAGTCACTTAGCATGAAGGGTGTTATGACAACACCATTGGATCTCTTAAGTTGTAGAGGCAGCTAGGATGAAGACTCACATACACACAGGCAAGGGCAGATAGTAAGACTCTATCAGAGTTGGATCATGGACTTGGATGACAGGATCAAGGCTCGATACAGATTCGATCTTATCTAAAGATCTTATCTTATCTTATCGTTATCACATCAGGATGGAAACCCTTATCGGGTTATCGAAGATCTTATCAGGATCTTATCTTGGAGATTACATAAGCGGACCATGGGTTGGACATGAGGATGAGCATGAGGAGGCAGAGAGGCAGAGGCACAGCAGTGCACAGTAGGGAATGAGGGAGATGGCAGGCAGTAGTTGGGTTAGGATTAGTGGAGTATATAAGGAGGTCTAGTAGTTGGTAGCTACTCTAAGACTCGAGATAGTTTGTCTTGCTCAGGCAACTACCATTGTTCCTCAAATCCATTGTTTCATTCTCATTCTCTTCACTCACTTACCAGCAAGCTTGAGTGTTGTGTTTGGTCTGAGTGTAGCTCCTAACAATCACTAGATAAGTGTTGGCTGATGCCAGCCGTGACCTTGCTTGCCCATGTGATGAGTTACATGCAATTACATCCTAAAAGTACAAGATAAAGTATGCAATGTAGTTAAATGAAAATAATGACTACATTGTATGAAATTATAAAGCTCTTTTTTTCCCTTTCTTTTTGTCAGTGGCCTGTTCTTCGACTGTTTCTGCCAAGAAGGTTGGGAAGTGTTTGATTTCTTCAATAACTTGTTGTTCACCTTCAATTTTGGAGAGAGATGGACTTGCTGTTGATGTTGTTCCAGAAGTATGGGCTTCAGTACCTAGGTTGAAAGTGACAGAAATGAGGTTGAGGTGCATAATGCCTGAGTCTGTAATTGATTTGCATGTGCCTTTGAATTTAATGCAGGAGTGCATGGTTGCTTTTGGTGTTTTGCTCCATCTTGGGTAATTTCCATTGTATAAGCATCTTATAAACCCATTTCATTTGTTTGTATAAGGAGTTGTGTTCGAAAAAAAAAATGCACTGGATGGAACTGGACATGTATTTGTCTTTCATGTAGTCACTGACATTAATATTAATGCAGGCTGATGACTCTGCAGGAGGAAACATACCTGTTCAATGCACACAATATCCTATTACAGGAGCTTATGCCTTCACCAATTTTCAATCTCAAGGACTAACCATTTTGCAAGCAATTATCAACATTGCACCTCCCCCAAGGTTTGTTGAATTTGTTCAACTTATACGTGGCGTTGTCTCGATGTCCTACACAAGAACATATTCATTTGTTATGGGACTTCAAAGCTGAGACATTAATGAAAAAGCATGATGAAAGTTTGCTTGAAGAAGATGAACAAACAGATTTAAATTTGATGTGAAACACTCATTCAATGGACTGATACTGGTGGGATTAGACATCAGAATGTTGTCATCAGATGAAACAGGAAGGAAAATAAGAACTGAGTGAAATAGATTAAGAATTATGTATGCACATACAAGAATGAAAATAATCATTGTAAGTGGCACCACGTCAGGTTTGTAAATGGATGGACAGGCTGGAATAGGCCTCTTGAGATTTTGAGCCTGCAAAAAATAGTTATGTGGTAGAACTGCATATGATGGCACTTCTTTTGTTCAATAAGTTGAGAAAATGATGGACATTTTCTTCAGTGTGAAAGTATGCCAGGACATCTGTGGGACAAACAGATTTATTTTCGATGCATAAAACACGGAGTGACAAAGACTAGAAAGACTGGTATGGGATAGTGCAGTGCATTATACAACGGAAATTTGATGTAAAACACTGGTTTGACAGACCGATACT
Organism: Amanita phalloides; assembly: GCA_032173475.1. NCBI lineage: Eukaryota > Fungi > Basidiomycota > Agaricomycetes > Agaricales > Amanitaceae > Amanita > Amanita phalloides. The sequence continues at coordinate 11,519 of JAENRT010000082.1, forward strand.
AGTATTAGACATCAGAATGTCATCATCAAACAAAAGCACCATGTCCAGATCTGTGAGTTTTTGTTTTCTTTTACAATAGTGTAGAGGTGATGTTGCATAATGTCAAGAATGTTAAAACTGAAGGTTAATGAATGAGTCACACAGTGTAAAGGGAAGTAAGCTGTGCCAGATCATGCTAGATAAGATAAGCAATTAGATAAGATAAGTGTTCGTGGGGAAAGATAGGCAATGGTTTCCCACAATTATGGGGGTGGAGAGACCTTGCAAGCAAGGTAACTGGCACCATTGTTATATCTGATTACAATCCAATGATGCCTCAGTGTTTGATCCTATATTTTATCTTCATCATTGCAATATGATGCCACACAAATACATGGTTATCATGTGTGATCATGCATGAGTTCATTCATGATCACACTTAGTTCACAGGATAAATGTGCAGGAAATATGTGTGTGATCACACCATGTGTCACTTCAATGCAGAACAAACACCCTGTTCACACATGCATGAACAGGGGTATTTTGTCCAATTCCACACACTAAAAACATAGCAATGCACAAATATGTCCCAAAGCTAAAGCAACATGTACCAATGTGAAACATACCAAACTAACATCTACCAAACTCAATGTGCCCAAACCTCATATTGATAATTTGCTGAAGTTATTTGGTGCGTCAACACTGCCACGACGTGAGTCATGGAAATCTGCAACGATTGAATATTTAGTTTCTCGTATTGTATGTTAAATCGTCTGGACATACCACCCGAAAGTACCGGCAACGGCGTTATCCAGTGCTAAAGCTAGCCCAAAGTGAGTGAGCTTCTCCAATGTAAGGTGGTTGTTGACCCCTGCACTCTTGAGGAAGACAGGTTGAGCGAGCAGAAAGGAGGCGGGAGGGGCAAGGAGGGAGAAGGTCGATAGCGAGCCATGTGAGTGTCGGACGGCAGGGCGACACGCAGTAGGGCGAGGGCTGTGGGCAAGTACTACGTCTCCTGGCATAATTAGCGTGACACGTGAGCGAATAATGTAGGACATGGATACACCACCACCCATGTTACCATCTATTCTGCCTTCTCCGCCAGCAGTACAGGACGGTGAGCGGCAAGTGAAAGCAGGGTTTGAGGGGAGAGGAGGCGAAGGAAGAAGAGTGGTGGGAGGGAGGCAAGCGGGGCAGAGGAGAAGGGAATGGGCGAGAGGGGCAGTCATCGTCCAAAGTACCGCGTAAATACCCAGCCATTGATGGCAACAACTTCAAAATTGTTCAACTCAAGGCCATTTCGAAGCATGAGACGGCCGAGGCATGCAGGAGGGAGACAGGCAGGGCCAGGAGGGAGACAAGCAGGGCGCGCAGGAGGGAGGCAGGTGGAGCGAGGCAGAGCACACAGAAGGGAGACGGGCAGGGCATGCAGAAGGGAGACAGGAGACGGGAGACAGGTGGAGGGAGTACTGCCGCGTGAACGAGGGCAGATGGTGGTGAGGGCAGACTGAGTACTGAGGGCCAGTGGCGGCGAGACCAAAGGTGGTGGCTGTTTTCTGTAAAAAGTACGTAGCAATATCACCTTTTCCAGCTGATTGATATACTATCCTGCTCAATATGTTTTTCATACATGGCACAGGCAAATGCGTGTAACATTCGTGAGCATGATGTCAGACAGTGTAACATTTAGGCCTGTCACATTCATGAACAAGTAATCTATCCCACTACCTCACCTCCCATGGTCCTAGCCGAAAAGTCGAGATCAAATTCAACTTGAAAGCTATATGGCTACATAAGGTAAGTCAATACGATGGTATCCAAGTAGTCACCAGGATATGAAACTTACATCCCAGCCTTTAACAGTCACAACAACTAGCGCTATACGAACTCCTATCAAGCCACGTGAAAACGGCAAAGCAGGTAGTACTTACAGCATTTTGCAACTCCAAGCGTATTTGCCTCGAATATCTGAAGACCATTGAGTGAAGGTGCGACCGGGTTTCTCTTTGAAGATTGTCAGTTTCAACCAAGACCATGTCATAGCTAAGCCTACGTCTTCTTCTAGCTTCCAGCCCAGATCATACGTCCCTTGAACCCTTTGAACACTGGTAGACTGCGTGTATCCGGTAAGGCTAAACTCTTTCGAGTATTGGGCAGTGAAATTGTATGCCGAGTTTCCACCATTGTCGAACATGGTCATGATTTGTGAGAACCCAATAGTGTCTAGAATCCACGGAAAAAATTAATGTCGTAGATAGATGGTAGCTAAATTGTGCGTACATATAGTGTTATCCCCTTCTTTTCTTCCTGATCCGGTGACAGGAAATTGATCCTTGTACGACAACAAGCCAGACGTGTCTTGCAAAAAGAAAGAGTGCATACCACTCGTGCTTGAAATATAGCCATCGTACACGACGACAATGAAGACTTTACCACCTCTTTCGGTGAACTGTGATTCTGTCGGCTTCACATTTGTCACGTAGACATAGAATGTTGCATTTAAGTTGACATGAGGATCATTTCCTGAAAGATTGGCTCTATACCTGAAAGGAATGCATTAGGACAGTGTTGGAACTAGCTTAGCTGTGGACAGAGGCTCACGATTTGAAGTAACAAGTTCCAACAGGCGGGTACAGTTGTACGGGCATAATAATTGATGATGACTCAAGACGATATTGCGCGTTCAATATATACACTCTGTCCTGCTGCGAGGAGATGGATCCGGATAATCGCCCGAACCGTACTATTCGTACTATTCGGAGATGAAGACCGAATCAACACCACCGATGAGAGTGAGCAGAGCGGAGATGAGCCATGGGTAATCATCTAAGTTCGAAATGGGGAAGCTAAACCTTGACTGAGGAAGACACAAAAATACATAGATAACGGGAGAATGGCACGTAATCCACTCGCCAGCATCGGAGTTCCCAAGTTGGTGCACAGGATAAATCATGAGAAAGAGGATTAGAATTTGGAAACGTGAAGTAGCTTTCCGCGTGTTGAGGATCTGGTAAAGCGAGAATGACACGGCATGCACCAAAATCATTGTATAACATGAGAAACAGATAAAATCAGCCAGAACATGTTTCCACGATACACAAAGTTACGATAGTCACTCCCAGACTACTTTGTAGACAATGTCGGCATTCGCGTAACCACAATATTCATTTCTAGGGTTCTTCATAGTAAGCGAAATTTTGTCTTCCTGGGCATTGATAGTTCCTTGGAACCTGACGGGAAAAATCACCATAAACAACCGCTATGACTAGATAGTAGCAGGCCTGAGTGTGCAAAACGTACCAGTAATACAGGTTGCTGTCATCCTTGAAAATCTCAATGGTGATTCCACTACTATCCCGGGTAAGCTTGGTGATTTCGCCGTTCCATATGTCGTTATGCTTTTGAACACCAGCAGCTGTTTTTGTCCACTGGCAAACGACAATAGCAGGATCTCCAACCCTAAGGGAACGGGGCAACAGGACGGTCCAGAGTTCATTGTTCGCATAGGACGTCGTTTCATGACTGAACTTTCCCGCAAAGAAGTAAGGCATGGTGAACCTAGTTGCTAGGAGTCAATTGGAGTCTTGGACTGAGATACAGAAGTGCCAGCATCCTTACCGGGTTATCGACACAAAGATCGTTGGTATCCAAGAGGTTGCGCTGCAATTTAAATGTCGCTCAATATTCACGCGCCGTCACTGAGGCTATTCGGCTCTCGATGTGGGCTAGGGAAGATATTCAAGGCCCCATTGGACGATAAAGCTAAGTTTCGTGGTTCCCGTATCGTGAGGAGTCGGCGCTTCGCCACTATGTGGATCGATAGAATAATCGGGATGGTTCGAAGTTATATGCGTGCGTTCTCAAATTACTTCATCAGGAAAACGTCACCTACACTTTCATCACTCACACTTTCGCACGCCGCTTTTTTGGTGTGATCATTGAATATTGATGAATCGAACGGACATGTGTGATTTGTGGTGCGGAAGTGCGTGCGCCAACAACTACCACCTTCTTCCCTGCATAGTCGGTCACTTTTTTACGTTCGCTTGCAGGATCTGTCCTTTGGGATATTCCTTTGTGCGGAGGTGTTGGTCTCTTGATGAGGACTGTTATTTTACGTTCAACAACCGCTTCCGTCTCATTGCCGTACTCGAGAATGATTCAAGGTGGGACCTTGCGAAGCCTGAGTTACATACAACTCGGGATGTCCAACCGTTCACGTAACTAAACTTACTTACCTTCTGCCAGCGCTGGCGTATATGCTCCAAGTGGAAGGGAAAGTTCAAGATGGAAGCACTACGTTGCTGTCAGCTGACGAATATATGGCATATAATATATAATCTTCCAAGGCTTAATACGACTATATGTATATGCATGGAAGCATACATGGAATATGTGACTTAACATTATGGAGGCAAAATGGTTCTTCCGACTCGTTTCGCTAACGAGAGTTGAGAGGTCGTAACATTGAAAGTCGGGGAACTCGCACATGAGAGTAGTTGTTCACGTGACAATTGAAGTCCATCATTCGCTCAAATATGCTTTGGTTATGCATTCCCGTGACGTGGACCCACTCACGCTGCCAGAAAAGTTTCCTTGCACCATAGATCCGTTCCCACTCGCTACTAGAAACTTACCGAAGCAATTATTTAAAAATACACCTCAGGACATTTATTGCGCTCGAATGATGAATCGATGACTGGTGATTACGGTGCCGCAGTCTTGAACAACTTTCTGATACAGGAGTATCGGTGAAGGCCAAGTCCCGCCCGAGATGGGCTATGTAAGGTTCGGCATCTGTACATTCCCGGGCTCGCCCTCATGCTAGGAATGCATTGGTATCAGATCGTTACATCACCATTTCTCACCTGCATAGCCGTGTGGATGCCAAAAATTTGGAATGCGTATAAAATGTTCACTCTCGCAGCCTTGATTCCTCACCCGGTGTCACTAACTCTCGTCGCAGGTCGACGTGAAGCATCTGATTCTCATACTCTCTGACGAACTCGCCCCTCCCACACGCTATGCAGAAGTCTCTCATTCTTTCTGTTCTCCTTGCCTTCAGTTTGGTTGCGATGTGCGCACCAGCTGTAAACGTACGTTGGTTTCAATCTTCCGTCGAATTTGTTCTGACGGCGTTCCTTTTCGGTTTTCAAGCTCGTTCGCAGGAGTTGCGCAAAGAGGTCTCCTACCTTGAAGTCGTCCACTGGTAGCACCTCCCGCGCACCCAGCAAACCGGTTGCTAGAACTACCAAAACCCAATCGCACCGAATTGGTCGTCGCGCACCAGGAGACACATCACTCTGCGGAATTTCACTACGCGGCCACTCGGCGTCGGCCTGCCAAGACAACCCAGGTTTCGTAGATGTAATGGATAAGAACCGGAAGGTAACACAGTGGAAAAATTGGGTTAGTACTTCATCCAGAGAAAAATGACAATTAAACAAAATTTTAACAGGGCGAATTTTCTCCAGCTGGCAATGAGTGTGGTAGGTGTTCAGCCGATGCTTTGCATGATTGACCTGAACATTTGGATTGGCAGATCACCTAGTCGAACTCCAATTGGTCAAAGCCGCCCTGGAAAGCATAGGATTTTGCCAGGCATGGGCAGGCATGATACACCTGGCTGAGAGCGAAGGGCATGTCACAATCTCCGCAGCTGACCAGACCGCGCTGTTTGCTACCTTGAAGAATGCTGCAAATGACAACCGGGGAATGCACTACTTGGTTAAGGACGTCAATGGAGAAGTAAGTATTGGTCATTCATCACATTTTGAAATGAATTAATGTAAAATCGCTGTCTACAGAAGAATACATTCGTCGCAGATATCATTCGGAAACGTGGCGCTGTTCATATGACCATGCCAATCAATTCCCGCGTAGTCGATTATATCAAGAAACTGGCACCGGTTGGGGACACCATTGCAGCTAATATCGATCATGCGGCGGTTACCGCCTTGAAGAACCTATATGCGAAAGCAACTTCGGAACACAAGCAAGGGACTTCTCAAAATGATCAAGATATTTACGCATGCGCGCTCATGGAAGAAATGGAGAAGGCAACGGTATGTTAGTTTCCCCAGCGCGTTGATAACAAATCTGATCATTTTTGGAAACAGGGTTTCGATGAGAAGATTACCGCAGTCTCGACATACTGGGGGTATCTGCGCAAATCTACGTAGATCACGCCTAATGAATTGACTTCATTCGTAATCTAATGAGAACATTAGTTCGACATTGAGATGACTTCACAGAGAACTTGAGACTGGAAATATGATTCCCACTCTCTGACTGTGCGATCGACATATATCAGATTCCCGAGCGCCGGCGTCGATTCCAACCCAACATTCATGATATACCACATGTCCAAAGCAACGTTTCCGAGTGAAACCCTGACACTCCCAATACATCAGATCTCGCATGTTTCCCAACAGTACATATCCGACTCGTTGTTCAACTTTCTGCTTCGAAATGTTCGTACATGCAGCTCGCCGCTCTCTTCGGGTTAGTCATGCCTACGTCAATATGGAGCTTCACAGGGGAGGAAGTCGTCGGTCACGCAAAGAAAAACATTAAAAACCTACAAATGACAAATGCCATTAGCGTGTTTCAAACAATGCTGGACCGTCGTTCGCCCCATTTTGCATGTGATGAAAGAGGCAGGGGTTGGTGAGGTCGCCGTTTGGTGACAATGCTTAAGCTTACTAAGGACTTGTTTTCAAATTCATTTCAAACTCCATTGAATTATTTGCGACATTCCCGCCCAGGTGCTAATTTTATGATAATACAGTTACACAGCAATGGCCGGACTTGGTGTCCAATGGGTTATTGCAGCAGACAAATGTGCAATGGGCACGTAATCCAGTAGAACGGTAAATGCCTCTCATCCGATTGATAAAGTAGGCTTAGAAGCACAGTTCTAGATTCCAATCAATACGAATACATGGCTTGTGATATATGATCGATCCTTCAACGTAGTGTAAGTGAACGAATAATTAAGACATCCATCTGCAGGTACCGATGTATTGAGCGTTCTGATGATCAGTCAAGGCCAATTGAATACCGCCCAAGATGGGCTATACAAGATTCGGTATCTTTATATTTCCTATCGCGCTAGGGATTGGAATTGGTATCAGGTCCTGAAGTCCTTTGCGCGGTGACACTTGTCAGGATTTATATTGTCACCTGCGACATAGCCTGTGGGCGCCAAAAACTTGGAATGCGTATAAAATGCAAGCTCTTGCGGCTTTCGTTCCTCACCCGGTGTCACTAACTCTCGTCGCAGGTCGACGTGAAGCATCTAATTCTCTTACTCTCTGACAAACTCGCCTCTCCTATACGCTATGCAGAAGCATCTCATTATTTCTGTCCTCCTTGCCTTTGGTTTGGTTGCGATGTGCGCACCAGCTGTAAGCGTAAGTTGGTTTCAATCTTCCGTCGAATTTGTTCTGATGGCGTTCCCTGTCGGTTTTCAAGCTTGTTCGCAGGAGTTGCGCAAGGAGGTCTCCTACACTTTCGAAGTCATCCACTGGTAGCACCTCCCACGCGCCCAGTAAATCGGTTGCTGGTACTGCCAAACCCCAATCGCACCGAATTGGTCGTCGCGCACCAGGAGACACATCGCTCTGCGGAATTTCACTACGCAGCCACTCGGCCTCGGCCTGTCAAGGTAACCCAGGTTTCGTAGAGGTAACGGATAAGAACCGGAAGGTATTGCAGTGGAAAAATTGGGTTAGTACTCTTTCCGAACAGAGAATGAGTATTTGTAACAATTAAATGAAATCTTAACAGGGCGAATTTTCTTCAGCTGGCAATGAGTGTGGTAGGTGTTCAGCCGATGCTCCCCATGATTAACCTAACCATTTGGGTTGGCAGATCACCTAGTCGAACTCCAATTGGTCAAAGCTGCCCTGGAAAGTACCAAATTTTGCGAGGCGTGGAATGGCATGCTACACGTAGCGGCGAGCCAAGGACATGTGGAAATCTCCATGGCTGACCAGACCGCGTTGTTCGCTACCTTGAAGAATGCCGCAAATGACAACCACGGAATGCACTACTTGGTCGGCTACGTCAATGGAGAAGTAAGTCTTGGTCGTTCATCGCATCTTGAAATGAATCAATGTAAATTCGCTTCTACAGAAGAGGGCATTCGTTGCGGATGTCGTTCGAGCACATCACGCTGTTCAGATGACCACGCCAATCAATTCCCCCGTAATCGATTATATCAAGACACTCGGGCCAATTGGGGACACCATTGCAACTAATATAGATCATGCGGCGGTTACCGCCTTGAAGAACTTATATGCGAAAGCAACTTCAGATCACAAACAGGGTACTACTGAAGATGGTAAATTTGTTTATGCATGTTCGCTTATGTCGGAAATGGAGAAAGCAACGGTATGATAGATTTCCCGGCGCATTGATAACAAATCTCACCATTCTTCAAAATAGGGATTCGAAGATAAGATTACCGCAGTCTCGACATACTGGGGATATGTGCGCAGATCTACGTAGATCACACCCAATGAGAACGTTCGTGCTAGTAGCTTAACCATTTGAGATGACTTCACGCCGAACTTGAGACTGGAAATCTGTCCTTTCCACTGTCTGTGAACGCGCGATCGCCAGAAGTATATTATATTCCCGAACGCTGGTTCAATTCCGACCATAGCATGCGAGAGTAATTCACGAACGAGTGAAATTACATTATTTAAATCTCTCAACAAACAAACATACGTGACGATATGTGACGTGACCTTCAAACTCCATCTCCACGTTTTTTTTCACATGGAAAATCGAATTGATGTGATGAGAAGGAAACCACAAAGTAAACTACCGGAGAAAAGATCACTGTATGTATGCTAAAAACCTAGAGATGACAGCGACTAAAGATACAAGCTATATTTCGAAATCAATATCGTCAAATGAACCTGCAGTCGGATTGTCTTTGAGAAAAGTAGCGATCATGCAAAAATTACTTCGTCAGGAAAAAAGATGTTGCAGAGAAGAAAAAGAATGAGAATACCGAATACACGCGTGCCCAAAAACACTTTCAGAAAACGTTCCCGAGTGAGACTCTGACTCTCACTTCGCATAATACATCTTTATCTCAAATTTCGCAAGTTTCTCAACGGCATACATTCGACCCGCTGCTGCTTCGTACATACGGTCCATGTCCTGTTTTCCTCGTTATCAATATCTACAATAGATCTTTACAGCGGGGGGAGGGGAAGTCGCCATTCACATAGACAAGCTATAGCGTTGACCAAATACACCTTCTTCTATCGCCTTGATTTCTAGAATGGAGTAAGAAATCGATCATGCTGTTAGAACGGATTACATACGCAGTGCAACGTGTTTAGAGTGGAAACGGGATAATGCAAAGTTGCCTGTGCGTGTAATCGTCACTGAATGTGTCTGTTTCTCATAAAAGAGAGAACAAGTACCTAGCATGTACCACAGGCCTGGCACGCCTAAGTCTCGCCATGCACCATGTACCTCTCCTTCGTTGTTGAAGCCCCAAACTGTTGAACATTTGTTACCCACTTCGTCACCGCAAATTTTGTGTAAATGCTCATTGATGTTGCTGAGCCTGGAATACTCTAGATTAGGGATGCGAAAAACAAAATAGGCAAGACACACCCGGTAGCGAATATGACGACATCCGCATCGAGATGACTACCGTTCTCGAATAAAATACCGTTCTCCGTGAACTCTTTGATTTGACTGTCATTCTTAAGCTTTATCTTTCCGTCCGCAATCAGTTGACTGGCTCCAACGTCTAATCACAACATATTGGAAACGGATAAGAGGAAATTTGAACGCAACGATACCTAGGTAGTAACCGCCCAACTTACTCCGTGCTAACAATCCAAACCCAGTCCCATGGATCCCTTGGTTGGTTCTAAATCCACGGTTGTGCAGTGCATCTAGAAGATCTCTACACAAAATTGTTTGCCGCAGGAGAGGGAGAAACATTCGACAAACCTGTCTAATTTTGCAATTCGCTTAGCGGAGCGCTGCCCTAGTCCTATGCTCATGAAATGAGGAAACGAAGCACTAAGGCGATCGGCAATATCGGTCGGGGGTCCATCCTCAGAATAAAGGCCTGGCAAACAGTAGTGAGAAACAAAATACATGGACCGCAAGTACGAACCATTGAAAATGACATCAAATTTACTCTTCGTTGTCATGACATATGTGGAACCGCGTTGATACATTGTAACATCTGCGAAGGGTGTCATGAAGGTCCAACTGTGGCATAAGAATGGAACTAATCACCAACGCCGTGAATGTAATAGTCATGCGCGATATCATGCGCTAATTTTGTCAATCGCTCGCTACAAAGAAGACAAAAATAGCATGTACCAGAAGTGCATGCGCCAACAACTACTACCTTCTTCCCTGCATGGTCGATAGCTCTTTTATGTTCGCTCGAGTGCATGACCTTCCCCTTGAATATATCCTATTTATAGAGTGGATATATATTTATGCACACTGTGTATCAACATACCATGCTGGCGACTTTGGGCGTGTTAGGTTTGGTGCCTGCCAAACCGGTTGCAAACACGATATGTTTTACAGTCAACACCCGCTCCGTTCCATTTCTGCGCTTGACTGTCACTTTCCAATGCTTCGAGCTGGGATCTTGTGTTGCTTGAGTTACAACTGATGATGTCCATACATTCAATTCGAGAGTGTCTGCATAGCTCTCCAGCCAATTTGCTATCTTCAAACGACATGAGACTACAGAACCAAAACATTCTGGATTTGAAAAAACTTACTTTCCGCGCTGGTGCATATGCTGGCCAAGTGGAAGGGAACCTTCAAAAGGTGAGTATTGCATTGTTGCCTGGTGATGTATACTCACGGAAGGTATGGCATATGATCAGACCCTAGGTGTTCAATATTGTATGGAGGCACGTATACGCAGAGTCTGCGACTTACAGACAACATCATGGAGGCAGAGTGCTTCGTATCTGTTCCTCCAGTTATCACCGATACGCTCATTTCGCTCGACAACCAGAGTTGGAATGTCGCAGTACTTCAGCCGCGCAGCAACTTCTAATCCACTGTGGCCACCTCCAATGACTATTACGACTGGATCGGATTTTTCGAACTCTTGTTCCCGGATTCGATCTTCCTGCCAGTGGCCGTGGTTCGGCATGTGGTTACGCAAAGACCCGATTCTTTCCGGAAAGCCTTTCAACTCCTCCAAGTTGGTATAGACTGTATGCGCTTTCCATACACCGTTTGCTGTAGGGACCAATCGGAAGATGCCGAATCCGATACCGACATCGGTCTCAAAGTCGAAAAAGGCATTGATCCATGCTAGATCTGGATAAGGCCGCTGTAACCCCAGGAAGTCCTGGCGCAGTTTGAATGCTGTTGGGTGTGTGGCGCCAATACGATCTCGAAGGAAAGTTTGAATTGCGGAAGTACCCCGGAAAGTACGAAAATCCCATGTGAGGGCTAGCGTGTCACGCCACCAAGAATCCTCAACGAATAGGCCAGAAAGGTTATCGACATAACTTGATTCGATGGCGGCGGACAGCGCATTCAACCATTCAGAAGCGACCTTCTGAGTATCCACGCCATCTGGCGCTATCGCATTGAGATTGGAAAGTGTCGGGAGAGGAGGAACGGGTAACTTGGAAATATCAAAGGTCATTTGGCGGGCTGCGATTTCTGTTAACACAGATTATCTCACGTTGGCAGACACTTAAGTATGGTGCATGGTCAAAGTCTATTCCACGAATAGCGTGTGACTTTGAAAAATTTTGTCAGACGGAGTGCGGGAATGACGAAATCAAATGCTTACAGAAACGATGAGTATGCGACGCGACGGCCTCCACTATGGAAGCAACTTCGCGGTGAGGACAGTAACTATAGTCGTTAGCGGTGCGACCTCGTCATTAGTAGATGAGGGCAGATAAGTAGGCAGCAGTTTGGTGAAGAGTGAGCTATGAGTTACCTCCAGTAAGCGTGAGCGCTGTTGAGTACTTTGATTGAGCGCTGATAGTTGGACAAGCGGAGTTTGGCTGAGGGTGAGCCGGAAAGCCGTATGATTCATGAAACGGAACTCAAATTAGACGAACGGGCGCTCACCAGGAGACATCACTCTGCGGAATTTCAATGCGCGGCCACTCTTCCTTAGCCTGTCAAGGCGATCCAGGCTTCGTAGAGGTAGCAGGATAAACTGGGTTAGCACTTTTTCCAGAGAAAAATGCGTATTTGTGACAATCATGGCAGGCAGAACTTCCTCCAGCTGGCAATGAGGGTTGGCAGATCACCTAGTCGAACTCCAATTGATCACAGCTGCCCTGCAAAGCATCGCTTTTTGGAACGGCATGCTACATGTAGCTGGGAGCGCATGATATGTCCGCATGAACAAACTGCGTTGTTTCGTGCTCGCTTGAAAGATGCCGCAAATGGCAATCGAGGACTACATTACTTGGCCGGGGACATCAACGGAGAAAGCAACGGTATGCTAGATTCTCAAGATACGATGTCAAAACACAGGCGATATTTACGTAGATTCGCCTAATGTATTGACCAACGTAATCTAATTGATGTTCGTGCCATTATGTCGACATTCGCAGTGAACTTGACCATTTTTCATTTGAATTTGGGCAGACAATGGCAGCCATCGCACTTTTTTGCATAAATAGACGATTGACAGACATAAGATTCCAGAACACCAGTGCCACGTCGATCCCAACCTACAGCACGCATGCCCAAAAGCATTTCAATGACATAGATTCGACCCGCTATTCTACTTCCTGCTTTGAAAATACGGCTCATGTCCTGTTTTCCTCTTCAGACACTTCTACGTCAATATATACAATGGAGCTTTACAGGGGGAAGTTGTCATTCACACAGACAAGCTGTAGCGTTGACCGAATACACCCTCTTCCATCGCCTTGATTTCTAGAATGGAGTAAGAAATCGATCATGCCGTTAGAACGGATCACATACGCAGTGCAATGTGTTTAGAGTGGAAACGGGATAATGCAAAGTTGCCTGTGCGTGTAATCGTCGCTGAATGTGTCTGTTTCTCATAAAAGAGAGAACAAGTACCTAGCATATACCACAGGCCTGGCACACCCAAGTCTCGCCACGCACCGAGCAACTCTCCTTCGTTGTTAAAGCCCCAGACCGTTGAACATTTGTTACCCACTTCGTCACCACAAATTTTGTAGAAATGCTCCTTGATGTTGCTGAGCCTGGAATACTCTAGATTAGGAATGCGAAAAACAAAATAGACAAGACACACCCAGTAGCGAATATGACGACATCCGCATCGAGATGACTACCGTTCTCGAATAAAATGCCTTTCTCCGTGAACTCTTTGATTTGACTATCGTTTTTAAGCTTAATCTTTCCATCCGCAATCAGTTGACTGGCTCCCACGTCTAATCGCAACATTAAATTGAACACGGAGAAGACGAGATCTGAATGCAACAATACCTAGGTAGTAACCACCCGCCTTGCTCCATGCCAACAATCCAAAACCAGTTCCATGAATCCCTTGGTTGACTTTAAATCCACGGTTGTGTAGCGCATCTAGAAGATCGCTACGCAGAATTGTGACACAAGAGGAAGGAGAAGTATCCGACAAACCTGTCTAATTCTGCAATTCGCTTAGTGGAGCGCTGCCCTAATCCTATGCTCATGAAATGAGGAAATGAAGCACTAAGGCGATCGGCAATATCGGTCGGGGGTCCATCCTCAGAATAAAGGCCTGGCAAACAGTAGTGAGGAAACGAAATCCATAGACTGCAAGTACAAACCAGCGAAAAGGACACCCAATCCACTCTTCGTTGTCATGACATATGTGGAACTGCGTTGATACATTGTAACATCTGCGAAGGGTGTCATGAAGGTCCAACTGTAGCATAAGAACGGAACTAATCACCAACGCCGTGAATGTAATAATCATGCGCAATATCATGGGCTAATTTTGTCAATCACTCGCTACAAGGAATACAGGGAAATCCCTCGTACCAGAAGTGCATGCGCCAATAACGACCACCTTCTTCCCTGCATGGTCGGTAGCTCTTTTATGTTCGCTCGAGTGCAGGACCTGCCCTTTGAAATTTTCCTATTTATGGAGGTGTTGGATATTTATTTACGCATATTGCGTATCAACATACTGACCCTGCCGGGAACTTTGGGCGTGTTAGGTTTGGTGCCTGCCAAACCGGTTGCAAACACGATATGTTTTACAGTCAACACCCGCTCCGTTCCATTTCCGCGCTTGACTGTCACTTTCCAATGCTTCGAGCTGGGATCTTGTGTTGCTTGAGTTACAACTGATGATGTCCAAACATTCAGTTCGAGAGCGTCCGCATAGCTCTCCAGCCAATTCGCCATCTTCAAGCGACGTGAGACCACAAAACCAAAAGCATCCTGAACGTGAAATTACTTACCTTCCGCGCTGGCGCATATGCTGGCCAAGTGGAGGGGAACCTTCAAAAGGTTAACACTACGTTGTTGCCTGCTGATGTATACTCACGGAAGATATGGCATATGATCATACCCTAGGTGTTCAATATTGTATGGAGGCACCTATACACAGAGTCTGAGACTTACAGACAACATCATGGAGGCAGAGCGCTTCGTATCTGTTCCTCCAGTTATCACCAATACGCTCATTTCGCTCGACAACCAGAGTTGGAATGTCGCAGTACTTCAGCCGCGCAGCAACTTCTAATCCACTGTGGCCACCTCCAATGACTATTACGACTGGATCGGATTTTTCGAACTCTTGTTCCTGAATTCGATCTTCCTGCCAGTGGCCGTGGTTCGGCATGTGGTTACGCAAAGACCCGATTCTTTCCGGAAAGCCTTTCAACTCCTCCAAGTTGGTATAGACTGTATGCGCTTTCCATACACCGTTTGCTGTAGGGACCAATCGGAAGATGCCGAATCCGATACCGACATCGGTCTCAAAGTCGAAGAAGGCATTGATCCATGCTAGATCCGGATAAGGCCGCTGTAACCCCAGGAAGTCCTGGCGCAGTTTGAATGCTGTTGGGTGTGTGGCGCCAATGCGATCTCGAAGAAAAGTTTGAATTGCGGAAGTACCCCGGAAAGTACGAAAATCCCATGTGAGGGCTAGCATATCACGCCACCAAGAATCCTCGACGAATAGGCCAGAAAGGTTATCGACATCATTTGATTCGATGGCTGCGGACAGCGCATTCAACCATTCAGAAGCGACCTTCTGAGTATCCACGCCATCTGGCGCTATCGCATTGAGATTGGAAAGTGTCGGGAGAGGAGGAACTGGTAACTTGGAGATATCAAAGGTCATTTTGAGTCTGTTGGTGGGCTGTGATTCCTGTCAACGTATATATATGAACCTTTTTTTGGCGAGGCTTCGGCCGCATTGCCTCATCGCGTGAAGCGTCCGATCAAGCATAGCCCATACCGTACGTCTGTCTCAGCCGCATCTGCTCCGAGTTCGTAAGCGTCTGACATTTCATCTGATAATGAACTCCAAATTGTGATGGTCGTGCATGATGATTAGGGAGGTGCAACCACGCGATGGAATGACAGCGGATCCTCGGCCCGAGGGTCATACTCCAAATATAGTTACCGACTGCATTGGAGATACCAAGGTGGAACCAGCGGTCTTCACCTACGTCTCTGCATTGATTTTTCGAGAATTTATTAAGTGCTTTCGTGACGATGCATCGCCAGAAAGGTTGCGTCCAAAGATATCTCAAACGTGACGCGTGAAACGTGTGAGAAAAACAACGTTGTTATGTAAATTGTAATTACGTGACTCTATATGTCACATGTCATCCTCACCAGTCCATGGTCGTTGAACTTGCCGCCCCTGCTGCCAGTTATGTTGCTCCCTACAATGCCGGGACCGCGGATTTGGCTCTGTTCTTTTGGTGCACCAGATCGCGTTCGGTGTAAAGAAAAAGACGCGTACGGGGAAAACATGATCGGCGAGCCTTGTCTGGCTATGCATTCTGACACAGATGTCAATGTATCGCGCATGACAGTTGCTTGGACACAGTAATCACCGCATTTTCTGATTGAGGTGAACTCATTTGTTGTTCATTTTCTGCGATGCGATGCTTCAAATTCAAAGTGTTTTCTCGAGGGAAGAGGAACGTGCAGAGTTGCTTGTCGCGCGTCGCGATCGCCGTCAATGTCTGCGCACATATTAACCATACGAAGAGCGAGAGATGTTTCTGCTGGCTTATGGGACAGGCGAATTTTTGGAGATCGGAAGTTGAATTTGACGCTTCAAGTCGTCCTGCAACGAAAGTCGGCAATGAGAGCTGCAAGATACTTACATTTTGTACGCTCCCAGAAACTTCGATATTCGCAGGGCATTGGTTAGGACTGTCAATGATTTTTGAGTTCTGCAGGCCAAATAGGTTGCTGGGGTGCTAGAAACCCCTGACGAATGCTCGGTAAGATGCTGCAATCGGCGCACTGCCATCACACCGGTACCAAGTGACTAAACTCTTATTTCCAGTCGGATGACTGTCTCTAAACTAATACATTGCGATGCCACCCAATTTTCGTATAAAAAAAGAAGTGGGTTTTTAGTCGCCGCTGGCACGGATCAGCAGAAATGTACAGAGTACTCCTCTTTATTTGATGCAGGCCTGCTGAGTCTGACGGATTAGGACTGAGGGCAGTCAGTCCTCTACTTTTTCAATTGACGTTGCTAACTATTCCCCACTCCTATCGAGTAACCCAATTTCCACTTCTTCGTGCACTGGCTCCTTCATTGCCTCCCGCATCACTACAACCCATACCGCCGACCCCAATATCAGTACCGTCCCCACAATCGACAATGGTCCTGGTACGTTCCCAAACACCACCTTCCCTAAAATAAGCGCATACACTATTCCTGTGTACACCCCCATAGCCGCCCGGCCCACCGCCTCTCGCTGAAACCCCATCGTCATCAGCATCTGGGCAAACAACCCAAAGAGTCCAACAAGTACGAGGAGAAAGGCAAACGACCACCGGGTCGGGATGCTGACCCGCGTCCGCGAGACGACCATCCCAACAGAAGATGATAAGACACAAAAGGCGGAGAGGTACGCGATATTGTGCAGCGGATGCGCACGCTTACCAATCGCGCGGATCAGCGTGTATTCACCAGTTACCCCAGCCACCCCGATCAGCGCGGCACTGCAATGGCAAAGGTTGGCCGCGCACGGGCATGGCAATTAAACCGTAACGCACCCAACGCTGATCATACGCTGGCCCCCACTCACATCGCCCTCGTTCTCGCTACTCCCGCGACCCCCAAACAAAAACGGCGGACGTGCGATCAACACGACTCCTACCAAACTCACCACTACTCGCGATTAGATCCTCACGCGAGAGAAAGACAGAACTAACCCATCGCTACCACTTCCCTCACCGCCAGTCTTTCCTTGAGCAGCCAACACCCTATCGCTGTGGAACACAGCGGTGTGAGGAACGTCAGAACAATAGAGTCAGATAAGGAGAGGTATTGGAGAGACAAGTAGAGCCCGAAGATGCCAAAGAATCTGAGGATGTTCAGTGAGTGCATACGGTGTCGCAAGTCATGCACGTACCCAGCGAACCCCCGGAAACAAAGAAGAATGCGGACACCGGGAGGTCCCAGGATGGGATCATTGATTTTTGCGTAATACCTTTATGAAAGTAGACTTCCGAATCAATTTTTTTGGGACTGGCGGTAGCTCAACACGCACGCACATGTACCCAATGGAGCAAAAGTAGGTGATCATCTTGTCGTTTGATCCACATATTACATCAGATCATATGCTGACGTACTGGCCTCTGTCCTCGAAGGGCTCACCAGTCGTATCCAAACGATCTGATAGCGTATCAGCACGGAAGACACAAAAATAAACATGATGAAAGCACCTCTAGTACAGAAATATCAGTTCCGAGCAACTTCACCGCGACGTTCATCGACGCGAAAAATCCCTCAGAGGCGACGATAAGGAGGAGACCTTCATTGTTCGCCATGCAGGTACGCAGTGGGTCAACCAGCCGCTGCACATTCAGGTTGGCGTCCAGGCCTACAGCCTTGGGGTCAAGCATGGTGCTAGTGAGGGTTTCGGACATATCGGTGCAAGCACACGGTTGGCTTGATGAAATGCCATAATTACTGACCGCCGCAGATACCACACCTCGTGACGCGCGCTGATTGGCTCGCCTGGAAGAGATAAGCTTCGCGTGCCTTACTTACATATGACTTGTGGTCCACATCAACACCCGTTCAATCGATAACGTGTCAATTAGAAAGTGAGCTATATGACTTGCAGTTCCTGAAGCACATTGAAATGAAACTGGTCTTCCACCGATGCCAGATGCAGAACGCGCTCAGTTGAGAGTCCGTGGGTGTCCTGGAGCGATTCTTCAGTGGATCTGAATGAGCATCGCTGATAGATGCGGCGAACGCGACCGATTCAAAAACTCAGGCCGCGTGATATGACGCAATTCACCTCCGATATCGCATCCCAACTGGAATTTTGGCGGGCGAGCATAGCATTTCCACCTTCTCACAATCGCCTCTAGAAACAATCTAGCCAGAACGCATTAACGGTCAACAAGGGGTAACTGATCAAAGACTGTCATGGCGTAGAACTCAGCTCGAAGTTGTTGACTCATAAGAACCACATGCGCGGTACGAAAGAGTGTATTACATAGCTCGGGCGAGCTTAACATAGAAAGATTGGGTTTTCCGAAGGGATAGCGATAGCTCTGTCGACCTTGTAACCTGGCTTCATCTTGCCCGTTCCAGGGTAAGACTGGGCTAGTAGTGAAAGTCTCTTGGGCTGGTTCTTCAGTGACATCGTCAAATGCTGAAACTTGGCCCCAAATGTATTTCCTGATATGGTTCAAAATTCCACATATAAGCCCCTGATGCTGATGCTGATCTTGCCAGTGCGGAATAGCTCACACAAGCGACATTAACGCTCTGAGGTTTGGCCTGGTTGTGCGATATCAACACATTTGTTAATGCTCCTGCTTAAAGTAGAAAATTTTCTTCTTGAACACCTGTCCACTGTCAGTTATATGTTGCTGGTTGTCGATGTCTCACCATGTTGCGATATGACACGGATGTGGATATGATTGAGAACAATGGAAGAGAACTAAAAGCTGGTGGAGGCAACGAAACGAGACGCTCTCGTGTAATGAATAAGGCCTGTTCTCATACACCATGTTGTAAACCTTCTTGTCACAATTCAATGTCATCCTTGCTGGAAAGAATTAAATCCGAGTCTTGTTCGAGCAACACGAACCAATGTCACAAGCTGTCACATGCCTAATGAATTTTCAACTTCAAGTCCGCCCTTCCCTTTTCTTCAATCGTCTGTCTTAATGCGAGGAGGCTACAGTGCGGTAGGGTAGGCATGATGGACTTTTGGAGAACCGCCTGGGCCGGGGGTGATGGAGGTGGTACAAATTCCCAGGTCACAAAGATGAGTGCGACATGCAATCAAAAACATTCCGGTACGGGGAATCGAACCCCGAGCTGCCGCGTTCAGCAATGAAAGGCGGCAATGTTAGCCGTTACACCATACCGGACTTATAATGGCGCATACATTTTCAATCCTATCAACAATTATTGGTAAGCAATAATTTTAAATAGATCTCGAGTTCAGAGGAGGTCCCATCGCACTGTGTGTTCCATGGATGCGCAAGCAACCCGACAAAGAGTCCGCCCACTGCAAGATACTTGATTGAAACCACCGAATGACCGTAATGCCGAAATGTTTGGGCTTATCACTTCATATAAAATTGGGTGCAAGACTGTAAGTGTATTGCATGTTAACATCAGATTACCGTGATGAATTCTATGGAAGAGTGGTCTGTGCATGACGAACAAATATCTGCGTTGCCAATCCGTGGGTAAAAGTGACGCCGATGTTTGGGAAACATGGTGATGGCCTTGAAGTTACGGAGAAGGATGATAGTCCGAGCACCGCATCATTCCTTCAGTCCTCGGCCTCCTCTCTCACCATCGATCAACATTCTCAGCTATCCGATTACACCATACGTAAGTCAACTACTGACTGGGCTATGCATTCACTGACTCGTCACCACTATTTAATTTCAGCATACGTCGTCAGCTTCCTTGCATCAAGACTCTTCGTCACTAGCGTGGCTGACGGGTCTAAAGAACTCTGCGGGATATAGCACGCCTACACCTTTTCTCTAGGATCATCATCACTATACTATACACTGCATGGATTTCCCCAGCGGCCCAAAGTAGTAGCTCGCTACGCACAACGCAACCGCTTGAATTTCTTCATGTCGATTTCTGAGTACTGTAACTAAAAACTCTTCTGGAACACGCGACTTCACATGAAGACCCTCCAAGAGCTGTACGTTGTCTCTGATGAGCAATGTCATAATATCGAGAGCGGTGTCCATCCTTGACGAACGAACATCAGCGCCTCTACGTATTTGGGTCCTGCGAAACCGGATTGATTGTGTGGTTATATTCCTATCGTTCTCAATCGGCCCGTCTTTACAGATTGATAATCTCGAGCCGTTGATTGGTTTGCGAGAGAAAGAAAAAGCCGTTCAAGTTTTACGCCGAATTCAATAAAATATGCTTCTCTTGACAATCGTATCCTATACGAACGATGGACTGGAAGACACGAAAATTAAACTTGGTCTCAACTTCTTGTCCGTGGGTTTCTAGTCAACGGAAACTCTATACTCTACATTCATCTAACACTGTTATATACCAACCCCGGAACCGGCAAAGCTTACAGGCAGAACACATTTTTGTACATTACAGTATAACCAAATGCTTGGAAACGAGAGACTTCTTAGTCATGGCTACTGACTACCATCGTTTGCACGAGCAAAGAGCTCTAGCACATTCTTGGCCTCGCTGCCGTCCAACTTCCATTTGGCGTCCGTTCGCCTTCCGCTCGTAGAGCATGTATCAGCGTTGTCAAATTCGTTCAGACGTCTCAGCAACTTCTCGTCCGCGCTGATGGCGATGAGCAAGTCCAATCCATCGCCAATGCTAGTGACCTCGTCAAAGTCGGACGAGATCCAGGGCCCCCGTGTACCCGACAATGGAGAGCGGGCGGGACCACCGGGATGAAGGATAGCACCCACGGCAGTGGATCTTGAGATATTGTTGGGAAGGACAAGGAAGCTGTTCTTTCCTGGGATGATACGAAGACCAAAGCGTTCTCCGAGACTAACAATACGATATGAGTGAACCTTACGATATACGAAATGAATAAATTACCTGTCGAATATGTGGTTTTGCGCTTCAGCGGCCTGTCGCCTGGCCCAGTGTCTTGAACTGTCCTGCATCTCTCCAGTCCAATAGCGCCATACAACTGATGCTTCACGCTCTTCAACGAATGAACCAGGCGTCCGCTCGGTGTACTGATAGAATTATAAGCTAATAGAACCGGGACGAAGTTGTTACACGAACATAGTGCAACATCTCCAAACAGGCGTTCTTCCACGACATATCAAGATTGGACACCATATTCAGCCATTCTCCAGTGTTCGTACGAGCCTTTTGACGGGGCCGAATGAAGCATCCATTCTCGGCACTGTCAAACATATTCAATGGAACTCTCGAGCTGGCATACGAGACCCACTCACACGATGCCGAGTTTGGGTAATTTCTCCGCCACACGATCCATGACACCATTAACTTGTAGACCGCTAAGAAGCCATACCTCATTGTTCTTATCCTCGCCTAAGCGTCGGAGAACGTCGAGGGTATCTTCGGGCAACTCGAAATCGCCTTTCATCACGTTCGCCAGTCCTGCCTTCGTGAGATCTCTCTTCCATAATGTTCCTTCGAAGTCGACTAAATATATGTCAACCAATGAACGCACCGTCAAGAGTTAAATCACGAACCGAGAACCAATCTTCGTCCAGAATGTTTCCACCTAGGTACAATGAGCGACGTATCAAACTTGGGGACACCTGAGAGGTCATGCAACATGTGTTCTGTATGTGCCCGGATGCAGCGAGTCAGGAACGTATTAACGAACGCCTGGGCTGTTTGAGTGATGACGTGACTGTAGAGTTCCTAATATCATGTTGTATTGAGCGAATTCGATGATTTAGAGGAAATGATGCACCTCCCAGCTTTTCTTCATTTTCTCTGGACCCATGGTCAGGGCCTTAAACAGTGTCAGTTAAGCGAGGAAAAGAACAAATCTAAAATACCTGATATATAGCGTTTGCGGTGTCTCTCCTATCCCATGGATTAACTGCAATGCAAGACCTGAATCCACTGTAACTATAACTGCCAGTGAACTAGGTCCATAGTCAATACCTTAAATACTGTCAACAACGTCGTCACCGAACTGCTCACCTCGGACAAAATCAACGGGTGATAACTTTCTTCCTGGCAAATGACATATTCATGTGTGCGTAATGCCATTCCTTCTCGGAGACTTGTCACTATGAAGGCGTCTGCTACGGTCAACAGCGCAAGATATTGACTAAATGTAAGGTCCTAAATTTGCGTAAGCCTCGAATCGTCTAAACAGAACGTGAAACTTACCTGGGTGTGCAAGAAAATAACAGGCTGATACGTCAAAGTCGAGTATCTCGAATTGACCCTTGACACAACATCCGCCACTCCGCCATGAAACTCGTTAGTTTCTGTCGTCTGAAGTGCCACTTGTATAAGTACAACCTATCGACGAGCTCAGTAAAGTAATATGCCAAACGAGCAAGGCGGCATACTTTTCCCTGAAATTCAGGATGCTGGTCCAGGAACCTTTCAAATGCCAGAATCTTGTGTCGCACCCCCTAATCATTCGATCGTTAGCGGTAACGCGAACTACTCTCCAAGAACAAACCTGGACTTCGTCCAATTTATCTCTTCCGACAATCATCTTCATACCTGCATAACGCTGTTTCAAGACTTGAACCCATTCTTGCACCTCAACTTCTTTCCTGTCAAGTGCGTGAATGAGCTTTTTGTCAAAGCTGAAAAGCGTCGTGATCGTACTTCTTCTCCTTCAAGGCAGATACATCAATTCCCATGGGGAAGACGCCGACATCGACAAATCGGCCCATGCTAGCTGTACCCATTCCTGCTTCATCTCTGGTCCTTCCATTCTTAAAATTGTTTGTTTCGGTGTGATCATGTTCGGTATCAGTGATAATCTGTACTCCCTTGGGTAACGCTTCATACGAAAGTATACGGCTGACAGTCTGCCTGAAGTGTCGAGCAAAGTTGGCAGTTTGGAAGCCAACGAGATCCGCTCCGAGTATCCCGTTCAATAATGATTCACGGACGCTAAGACACCGGAAAATCTCAGAGGAGGGGAATGCGACGTGCATGAAGAATCCAATAGCATTAGAGGATGAATACTTGGGGTGATTGCGAATGAGAGCAGGTAAAAGCATAAGGTGGTAATCATTGACCCAAACTATATGCGCTTAGCCGTGTTAGTGACGCAAGCAGTGCCAAAAACGTACTTATATCTCCGTCCTGTATCTGATCCATGATGGTCTCTGCAAATCGGCGGTTCACAGCGACGTACTGTTTCCAGGACGCCGATTCATAGAATAATTTCGTCTTGGGTGCATCGGGGACTGCATAGTGCAGACACGGCCATAATACCTATGAAAAATCACATTAGAATACCACCAACGAACGCTCAGCAAGTCACACACTTGATGGCAAAATTCGTCGTAGAAGCTCGTAAACTCATCATCTGGGATCCAGATAGGAAGACTGAAACGTTCTTCACGCATCCTTGTATCAATATCCTTCCGCAAAGCTTCACTGAAACCATCAGTGTTGGTACCGAGAGTCCCGACCCAGAGAAGATTCTTCAACTTGGCAACGCTCCGGATGGCATTTTTCAGGCCACCATTGCAGTGCGTATTGTCTACAAAGTGCCATGAATCTTGTGCACTGCCATTGATGCTGTTGGCATAAGAAGACAGGTTGGAGGCAGATGGGCGTATTGAAGCAGCAGCCGCGTCGGGCTCTGGTAGTGGTACGCGTCTAGATGACGAGCGCGACTGTTTCCGCTTAACACGTGGACCAGAGCTTAGGTCTGAATGGGTCGGTATATGCCTGCGGGAAGCAGATGGGGAAGAAGCTCTAGATGAGTGCGCAGCGCCGTCCGGAGAGGAAGTGGTGTCGCCAACAATGCCTGTGACATCATTGATCTCTTCAATCGCCTTACCTACCGCATTGACGACGACGTCCGTGCTGAAACGGAGAACCTTGGCAAAGGGATTGGCGATTTCCGCTGTGGGCGAACGAGAACTGGGGGTGGAGTACCTCGTCTGGGTTATGTGTTATCTGATGGTAGACATGCACATATAGGCGATCGTACCTTGTCCTTGAGATCGTCGACGATGCTCTTCAGGGGGCCAAGGCTGCTGCCTACAGCTAGTCCCCCGGCATTGCTCGATTTCCTTGAATGAGTGGCAAAGGCCGATCGCCTCGGTGTAGGCGCAGAAATCTGTGATACACCAAGCCTGGATGCGTCGGGGCTCGCGACGGTGGCGGCAGCGGCCGAGACGGAATAATAGTGGGAGAGGTCGGGAGTGGAAGGCTGGGACTCGCCGAGGACGGTGGTGGTAGGGAGGAAGAGAGAAGCGACGATAACACGGTGGTTCTTGAAGGAGGACATGGGATGCTACGAGCCCATCGCTGGCTTTTTACAAGACGTCAGTTGTTTCACTCTCCGCCCATATATGGGACCAGCCTGTAATTTCCGCCTGCATTCGATATATCCGTAAAGCGATCCGAAGATACGGTCGCCCGCTTTTGTGTACAAATGGCACTAGTACCGGAACACTCCTCGACTTCTTGGCTAATATCCGCGGTTAACGAGTAAGTTTCGTGCACGCCGATGTATCTTTATCGTTACACTATTGATAGATAAGATAGATATATCTCGCGAGAGATGCAAAAACAATTCGGATACGGGGAATCGAACCCCGAGCTGCCGCGTTGCACATCCTACGATGAGAGGCGGCAATGTTGGCCGTTACACCATATCCGACTTGACAATGTGGTTTCAAATGTCAAGCTTTCGAACACCATGGCCCATGATGTGCTATATAGATTTTTCATCGCTGCGTCTTCTCCGTTATGTACCCTTGTTTCCCTAACGAAATTATAGCACACATTGTTAGCTTTCTTGATGTCGAAACTCTCGGTAGAGTTGCTTGCGCATCCAAGGAACTTTGCGCCCTAGCACGCCCATGCTTATTCTCTAGGATCCTCGTCTCCAGTGAAAAAGACCTTGGCACTCTAGACTCAGAAATCGCTCGCCATGTACGATGCGCCCGCATCATCCATCATTTTTTCCCTCCCGAAAAGGTGCTCAAACCTCTTCTGGAACATGCGACTCAACTGTGTTCCATTCACATCAGCGGAGCTGATACCGTTACGTGGGATCAATATAGTAATGTCAGTCTCACATTCCGGAAGTCACTACTAGCGGTGCTCTCAAATGTGGAAGAAGTCGTGTTGGATGGCATTGCTTGCCTGCCTGCCTCGGTCGTGCGCAAGCTGCGGAAGGTCAAACGATTGGAGACCGCGTATTTTCCCTGCTTCGACATCGATCCGGCAGACAAAATCGGCTTTTCATCTCGTCCTGCACCCATATCGTTCGCTATTAGTGGATGGATAGCAGCCATGTCCAACTACAGTGATCCTGATGATCGGGAAGCTTTACGGTCGCTCGATATACTCGATCTTTCAGATCTGAAGCGCCTCTATCTTTCCTTGCCAGAACCCATGAACTCGCCGTTGATAATAAAAATACTTTCACAATGTCAACAAACGTTGGAATCACTCAGGCTACATTTTGGCGGCGAAATTGTTGGTGCGTTCATGCTGATTCACTATCCAGGATGGTAATGGTAAAACATTATTGCAGAAAATGAGACGACCGAGGCGATTGTTTATCTGAGCCAAATGAAATCCCTTCAAGAGGTGTACATCGCTGCTACACCCAACTGTGGGCCATTATTCTGCTTCTCTGCAGTCGTGAACGCTATATTGTCCTCGCTTGACACACGTTTAGAGAACATGCAGCTCATCGTCGACGCAGAAGACGAAGCAGATTGGATAGACACTCAGATGATAATGCGCGGCAATAACGGTGGACCTAGAGAGGAGTGGAGCGTGCTTGATGGGAAAATAAACGAATTGCTGATAATGCAGCTGAAATTGCAAGTGGTGCTGAGGCTCCCAGAGAGTTGGGAACATACATACGCTCTAGTGCATCAATTCGTGGCTCTGGCTATGCCAAAATCTTCCATGAATGGACGATTCATCCTTGAGATTAATAACCCTAGTATGTGCAGGCTGTATCGTATATCTGCATGCTCATTCTATCATTGCGCCAGGTGGAATCAGGTCGTTGTTCAAGCTGGATGATCTAAAATTCTAGACTGGCTCTCGCTAGAGTTGAGCTGTTTCTAGCACTGTTCCTAGTGTCAATATGCGGAAAGCGAGTGCCCGCCGTAACACCGCAAATGTATATTTTCATTGCCACCCGTGGACCTCCACTAGCAACAGCGTTGGTCGGGTCATCCTTTCCCTAACTCAATGAAGAACCAGAATGTGATACATGCATGAGTTACTTTGCACATCCCTATATGAGTCAAGGTCGGTGTTGTTACCCAGTTCACAAATGTAAGGTGGCTGGTCATCTTCAGTTCGTTGATTCTCAGCAATTTGAACCTCACCTCTTTTGTCAGCCCCTTGTTGAAACTCAAACGAGTGTAATAAGGAACCTTTCCTTCGCTTTCGGCAAAAAAAAACCCAGGAACTCGATATGCAAAAAATTTACCTTTAGCCATAGCAATTGATGGTCCCATAATACAAGAGCAGGTGTCACGGGCAGTATTCCGCTGCAGAATGGCAGTTGAACGGTTTCTTGAAGAATTCTTTAGGCCCGAGAAGTCCATGCCGCCGATATCAGTTGTCGCAACTTTGGAGCGTGATTCAATTGCTAGAGCTGAGAGACGCGCGCGGTTAGTGGTCGTCACATTAGGGAGGTTTTCAGATATCATATATATCATCCATCACGCATCACTCCTCATCGTTAAACTTCCCGCACCCGTTGCGGACATTAATCTCCTTCGGTTAAATGTGAAATAGAACCAAGAGCGTATTCATCGAAATGTTTACATGATTACTAGTAAGTAGGGTGCAGTGCATGTAATAGCAATGTCCTTGTCAAGATGAGGTGACGACGAATTCTTTTTCGGTTTTGACGTTGACCGATCTTTCCACCAAGCCACGCTCACCAACAATGGCCAGCAGGTAAAGCGAATGCCGATCGTCCTCTCCCAAAGGCAGGGAATAATCTATTTGAAACCCCTGCCAGACAAAGATGAACCGCGAAATGAGGCCAGCCACGAGAGTAACGCCAGCAACACGAGGTAAGAACCACAAAATGCAAACAAGGAACGCCAAGAAAATCATGACGAACTGTTGTCCTAGGTCAGCCCAATGCGCAAATCGGCGTATACCGCGCATCGAATCCACGTAACCGGCTTGAAACGCAACCAATTCTAGTTTATCAGGCCATAGAAGCATTGTACCACCAACGCAGATGCACCAAGGGATGAAACAGGTAATCTTGATCAAGGATATTGTCATAGCAGAGGATGATAGATTTTCGGAACGAAGAAACCACAATGGATCTTCGTAGTCTTCGTCAGGAACGGTGAGAGCACAGTCCAGAGAAGTATCCAAAGCACAATCATCTGATGTTGCATGTGTCTCGTCAATTTCCTTGATAAACTTTGGACTAGAGACGCAGGAGCCTCCAGACACTTCCCGGCTGATTTCCCCAAATGGGACGTCTATGGGCTGGTTGAGCAAATCATATGTGCTCTGTCAATTAGCTTAGAGCCAAATCGTTCATCGTATACATACTCACACTCTTGCACCAAAGAGTATCCTCGGCAGGCGTGGTAGATGCGCTGGATACTTTGGAGGTTCCGTATCCAGGAATAGATAGCATGTCCTCCGCGCCATTTGCAGAGCTTGACTTGGTGGCCTTTGATAGGATAGACAAGCCACCTTGCTTGAATCTGAAGTAGTCGACGAAGGAGACATCTCCATTCGCAACAAGAAAGCGCGACGCTGAACTACCCGAACTTGAAACGCCAGTTACGCCAATATCGTTCACATCAACAGGTGTCGCCAAGCTAGAACCAAATGGTGAGTCGTGCGTTTCTTCAGAATCGCTCGAATGACCGCGTTTGACGAAATTCGGATCTGAAGCTTCTCCGACCTAAGTTCAGCGCATATATCATGTCAGAATAACCACAGAAGGATAAGATACGGTGAAAGTCACCCCAACGAGAGCAGAAGTGAAAGTGTTGGACTTGGCCATTACTGAAGCGTTGATGTCCGAACAAACACGTGCAAATAGCTTTGAACTGCATAAACGATATCGATAAACAGCTGATTTTTTAGGCGTCTATTGTACAACAAGAATCCACTAATCCCTGCTCGGCGCCATGACCATGACCATATTAGCGTCTGTCTGTTTGGCTCGGATCATCTTCGTCGCGGGGCAACAAGTTATTGGATGAGAATGAGTGACCAGCACCGCAAAAATTTGACAAAAGTCCATATTGCGTTGTTTACTAATGCTGTGCATAGCGGCATCCCACGGGCAAGATCGACCGGGATGATCATTCCGCGTTTGCTTTGATATTGGTTGCATTGTGACTGGCCGCAAATGGGTAGCCGGTCGGTGTCTAGTTACATCGTAGGAAAGTCGCCTTGCATTCGGCGACGTTTCAATCATGTTGTTTCTTGCGCATTGTTCTTGCGCATTGTCCTCGGTGGAGCGTCGCGATATGAGCTCGATATTATACTGTCCCCTATAACAGATACATGAAATCAATACTTGAATCTGCAAGAAACAGGTACAGTCGTACTTCAAATAGACAACCAGCGCCGGTATAGCGCATCTGCCAATGGAACAGCTCCCGTTTGTACGAATATCAAAGAAAGGTTGTAGGCCGCCTCACGAGCTAATGTATATTCCTGAACATTATCAGTTTTAAACAATTATTATGGACTCGTGTACACTCACGGCGGAATCAACCTCCTCTGCCAGCTCCAAGACCTTTTCGTAGTGTTTGACCGCATACGAGAATAAACCTGCGATACGTGAATAGATCCGAGCTAAACCACCAACATTGACTTACCCAACTGATGGAACGCCCGTCCAAAGTTGAATTCCACCTCTCCTATTCCATTACCCTCCTCTGTCCGCAGCTCTCTATACTTGGACAAAAAGGCCATAGCCTGTGCCACCAAATGATGGCGATTATCCGATTGTCTCTGCATCGCACGTCCAATTGATGCTATAGCCAAGCAGAGGCAGATCATAGGGTCATTGGGACAATAATCGTAAGCATGGAGAAGATAAACTTGAGCGCAATCGTCAATCGCCAAGAAAAAGTTTCATTCAATCGAAACGTACATATGGCACTTTGATAACTCCGGGCGGCAATGCATATCTGCCCGTAAATCGTCACAATCATTGGATTTTGCTGCGTCGGTATCCTCGGCGCGCCGACAATATCTGGCATGTCTCCACCGGCACCCGCAATCGCGTCATCCGCATCATCTTCTCCGCCTTCATCTTCTCCACCACCACCCGTTCCGGACGTCTTGCCCTGTCCCACAGCATACCTTTTGTTGATGGGGTTCCATTTGAGAGATTCGGGATTCTTGACGGCAACATCGGACATCTTTATCTCCCTGAACAGGTGCTTTTGCAGTGTAGATGTGATGAAAGCATCTGTGGCACGTAGGCCGCTAGAAAGCGACGCAAGAAGAATCCGAAATGGTTCGTTATCGAACTGATGAGTTGTAATAAGCTTTCGAGCATGCTCCACAATGGACATGTGCCGTTCGGCGTGGATAGCACATGCTGAAAAATGACTTGAAACTTGAAACGATTGCACTAATTAACATGAACACCCACTTATCAGCGCCAATCGGATCGAGTCTTGCCGCTCCCTTGACTGATAGGCATTGGATACGAGAATGTGCCGGAGAACCTCGTCAGCAATCTCGTATTGCCCGCGCTTCGTCAAAAGGAATGCATACTGCAGTAGCATGGTCAGCCAGCTGGGCAAGCACACGTCATCAGCCTCTTTACCTGTATGAACAACCTTAACCAATCATCAAAGTTGACACCACGGAAGACCTGAACACCGACGATTTTGCTCTTTCCAGCTCTTCGCGTCATACTGTCGTGCTCTGCGCAGATTCGCAAGTCAGCCCATTTCCTCGACATCTGAGGAGATACACACCAAGATCAAGATGTAGCCTCGACGCCATCCTTTCCTCATCTGCTTCTCGCTCAGCCTCAGCTAGCTGTTGCCTGGCTGCTTTACTCCTCGGAAACATGCCCCGGAAAGGCAAGTTCTGACGAATTGAGTTGATCCTCTGTTGATCACAAGAATAAAACTACTCACTCTACTCGTCAAGAACAAGTTCCTCGTCTCCCTAAATGTCTCAACCAGTTTTTCCGCTTCCATCAACCACTCCCTCTCTTCCTGTGTAGCCTCTTCCTCCTGGGTACTCGCTAACATGGCAGCCCACAAATCTTGCACCCTCGCCCATCCTCTTATCGCTTCTCTTTCCTTTTCTACTTCAAGCTCTCTTAGTTGTGCATGAGTCAACCGATTTTGCGGGCGGGCGCTAGTTCCTGTTGTACTTTTTGTCCTGGCGGCCGTACGATCTTCCTGGAACAGAGACGTGGGCGCTGCTATCGTGGAAGGACCAGGTGTTGCTGTTGAAGCTGCGTCCCTGGGTCGCTTCTTTCGCGAATCGATCACTAAAAAGAAAGATGAAGATTGACTCATTCCAAATTAGGAAAACGAATACCTTCATAGACGAGCTCCAAAGCCCTACGTGGTTCATTCAAAATTTCGTATATCTCAGCCAGCCTCATTTTGGCGTCGTTATTGGCAGGATCAGCAAGCCGGACTGCGCATGATCCGATGAGCGTTTTCGACCCAGTGGTTGGGGATAAACTAACCATGTTCGTAAACTTCAGCGGCTTCTTTCAACTCGTTCATCATACGTAGACACGCAGCCGTTTGCAGGAGTATATATATACTACTCGTCTGTTCGCTGCAAGTCAGAACGAGGACGATTGCGATGGGATGAAACGGACCACGACATCTGCACCGAGGACTTCGTAAATCGGTTTAGCCTCCGCATATAACGTGCGGTCAAAATAGGCATCCGCTATCTCGGAAAATAGGGGCGCATAGTCCAGCACTTCTTGCGACAGAACTACATTAGCGTGGAGCTGGAACGAGACATAAATAAAAGGGTAATTGGCGTGCCGGAGTTACTCACCTTACCCTCCTCAATGTCACCCATTTTAATTCTCGCCACCGCTAAT
Organism: Amanita phalloides; assembly: GCA_032173475.1. NCBI lineage: Eukaryota > Fungi > Basidiomycota > Agaricomycetes > Agaricales > Amanitaceae > Amanita > Amanita phalloides. Next base: position 42,913 of record JAENRT010000082.1, read on the forward strand.
CTATGTCTCGCATTAATATCCAATGGATAATCTCCTGGTTTCACTCCAGAGATTCCATCTCCCTCCACGTTTCGACTTTCAGGTGGTACATCCTCTCCATCGAACTCTCTATCGTCGTCACATAGATCCCAATGTCGCTGTTCTGCTCTTCCCTGTAACCATCTGCAACCTTTTCTGATAGACGCGACGGCCTTTTCATACTCCCCTTGAGTATTATACAAGTCTGCGAGAACGAGAATTTCGAGAAGGGTGAATCCGCCACCAGGAAGTTCAGTGGGAGGAATTGTAGAGGCGTCGACAGCACGCCCTATGGGATATACGACCTGATAATGGTCGAATGCTTGTTGGAAGAGTGTAGTACAGGTTGCCAAGTCAGATAGCTCAATGAGGATGGGTCGAATGGAGGTCAAGACGGCCATAGCATGAGGCAATTGCTTTAGGATACCTAGATACGCGTTGCGTGCCTGGAACAAGAGCTCGTAAGAGGTACAACTGCGCGTCGCAAGGACGTACTGTTTTGAGGTCGCCAATTTCGACGGCTAAAGAAGCACGATCCCAAAGGGCTTCGACATTCGCCGGGTCCAGACTGTACACCTTTCGGTAGCAGTACAAAGCCTGTTGCTTGAGCCCCATATCTCTAGTATTCGGTGAACAAGGTCGGTAAGCTCTCGAAGGGCGATGACTAACCTTGACTGTCTAGCCAAACGATCCCATTCTTCTGCGTCATGGGTCAGATGAGCCGCCATGATTCGTAACTGGAGAGCTTTCTCTTCTTGATGCATGTCAGAATAACACTGGGCAAGAACAGTCCACGCTGCCATGGCTCTTGGCTCTATCCTGATGACTTCTTGCATGATTCGAATGGCCTCCACGAGATTGTTATCAACGTAGGTTTGGTTTCCATCACCGATGAGAGAGCGGACTTGTGGTGAGAGCGTTGGTCCGGCCGTTCGTCCCCTCTAATGTTGCTCATGATTGACAAGGTCGTGTGAGCCTGAACGTAACATCACGTACTTTCTTCCTCCTGCGCCCAACACCGGAAGCCTCACGAAGATCGTCACGAAATTCGGCTTCTCTTTCTTCAATACTAATATCCCAATCTTTTGACAAGACGCCCGCAGTTGATGTGTCTCTGAATCTGATACTCTGCACAAGCCGGCTGTAAACCCATAAGAATCCAATAAGAACTTTATGCAACACATGAAACCCACTTGAAGTCTCCCTCGATCTCCCTCTCCGCGCTCACATCCGCCTGGTCGACTTCACTTGGGCCATATTCACTCTCACTCTCGGATGTTTCGAGATTGCTGGAGCCTTGTGAAGCACAAATTAATCTTTGAGTCTGTGCTCGTCAGCGAAGTGCTCACCTGGCGCGTCCTCGTCGCTGTATTCAAAGACGTCGCCCTCTAGTAGTTCTGCCATAAGTGGAGACCCTGCCTCGCAACGGCATCACGTGCATACGTCTATATATAATCAGCGTCCGTAGAATATGAACCAGGATGCATCTAATCCGACAGCGTATGCAGTAGGCAGTCTGTAATTACAGAGGTTTATGCTTTACATATTTAGAGTCTATGATGCTGGACCGATGCCACTGCCACTGGGTACACATGTTATTTCGCACCGATCACTGTAATATTATGGCAGCCTCGCTCAATATTCTCCGACTGGCGCGCCAAGTATGTATTTCATTCTAGCGAGGAGTCGTCAATTTACGGTAAGTCTACTGGCCGACCTGGTTCCCACCAGACTGAACACTACTCCGATTGATCCAATGTCAGTGACACGTACTAAACAACTTTTCTGTGCCTTCAGCTAGGGGCAGTGAAACATATCGTTGAGTGAAACATGTCGAAAGCGCGCAGCCTTCATATTATCCCACGCCTGTCAACGCGTCACGGAGTAAAACAGTCCTACGGGTACCACCCAGTTCAAACTCATACGTGGTACACAGTAAGTAGAAACCTAGCAGGCTGCCCATTTCATGATTTCATCATCTTCGCGGCTAGGATTTTCCATGTACGTCGCCGGGCCTGGCCTGCGGCTCCTGACCAAAGGTGCAATCTATTGCACGATTCCCATCGTTGGAAGCACCATTGTGCAATATGTCATTAATGAAACTTACAACGTTTACATTCCTACCTGGACTGTCATCGTTGGATCATTCAGCTTTATCCCTCTTGCCACGTGCCTTCGCATAATGTGGAAAAGATGGAAAGACCAGCGCGATGCTGCCACAATGGGTGCCCAGGTCGTACCAAAGTTAAATGGCGGTTTTGGAAACCTCGGGGTAATTGGAACCTTGACCATAGCTAGGAAGTCTGGGTATCCTGGTATGTGACCGACTTTCCGTGCGTATTAGATACCCTGACGCGGTTGGTGTTGATATAGGCGATTATCTGGTTTCTATGCTTGATTCTGTTGGCCCAGTTTTCGATCTATATATGATGTACTCCGACTATTATTTCACTGCTTCTCCGGAATACGTCAAGCTCATGCTCGCGACTGACTTTACAAATTTCGTCAAAGGTGAAAAGTTCCAAGAGGCAATGGGTGCTGTTCTTGGTACTGGCGTATTCAATTCTGACGGTGCGAAATTTGTCCTCATCATCTCGAGCAAATTCTGACACCTTCCAGGTGATATGTGGAAGTACGTACCGATCTCAACCGATCATTGAGATTAAACATAACATTGTCGTTCAAGATTTCATCGATCCATCACACGTCCATTCTTCACCCGCGACCGCATACGTGACTATGAATTGCTCCATCGACACTCTAAAGTGGCTGTTTCTCAGCTCAAACAACGACTTCGCAAAGGTTACGCTGTTGACTTTCAGGTTTGTCAATTTGTTTCCACCCTTTCACGCTGTCTCAATCAATTATCCCTGCAAGGATCTCATGTCACGCTTCACTCTTGACACGGCTTCGGAGTTCCTCTTTGGAAGTTGCGTCGATAGTCTCTCGGCTGGCCTTCCCTACCCGTACAACGTCACACAACCTTCCTACGCTGACGTGTCCGATGCCGATCTTAACCACTCCCGCTCTGCAAATGCATTCGCAAATGCATTTCTTGAAGCACAAGCGGCCATTGCCGAGCGTGAATTTCTGGGATGGATTTGGCCACTTTATCAGATTTGGGAGGACAAAACGCGCAAGCCGATGCAGATTGTGGACGGCTACATTGAACCAATCATCCGAGAGGCATTAGCGAAGAAGAAGGCTGGATTGTTCGAGAAGAAGACGAGCGAGCATCCAGAAGACGGCGAAACACTGCTGGACCATCTTGTCCAGGTTACTGAAGGTAAGTTGTTCTTATTTGTAGATTTTGCCAACAACGTACCATTGTTTAGACCCAAAGCTCTTGAAAGATGAGACGTGGGTAGTCCGTGCTATATTCGACGTTTATTGACTAAACATCGCGCGTCAGGTTAAACATCATGATAGGTACGCATATTCATATCAAGTATGCCGCTCTGGCTGACCTCCTGCTAGCCGGCAGAGATACCACTGCTTCCACACTCACTTTCGTCGTCTATCTTCTCTCCATGTACCCGCACATCATGGCACGCCTCCGACAAGAGATACTAGACGAAGTTGGGCTTACCAAAACGCCGGATGCTAACGATATCAAGGAAATGAAATATCTTAGGGCAGTAATCAATGGTACGTTATACATTCTCTCGAATTATGCCATACTGATGATCGATGAATGATGTAGAGACACTACGACTGTACCCTGCTGTGTAAGTGTGCCCGTTCGTCTCTCTGAACTGTAATCACCTGCTAATGCTCTCGGGCGCTCCAGGCCGTTCAACGTCAGGTAAGGAATTCCATTGTCGTATCATCTAGGTCACGATTGACGAACGCCCCAGACAATCGGTCAATGCAACGACTTGGCCTCACCCCGACCCGACACAGAAGCCTTTCTATCTTCCCGCTAAAACTAAATGCTGTTACAGTGTTTTCCTGATGCACAGGCGGACGGATCTCTGGGGACCAGATGGTACGCCGCTTTCTAATTGACTCGTACAGGCCACGCTTCTGAGGTCGCACCCACCCGATTGATTTATATTTGCATGTGCTATGTGCCACCCTGACTGACTCCCTATCTAGCGTTAGAATTCGATCCTGACCGGTTTTTGGATGATCGCGTCAACGACTATCTCGTCAAGAATCCATTCATCTTTTTACCATTCAACGCAGGGCCGAGGATCTGTTTAGGCCAGCAGGTAAGTCCATGCCCTTTTGCCTTCCACTCTTTGGGTGGAGAGCTGTGCATGTCCAGTTTGAGCTGATAATGGTGACCCTAGTTTGCGTACCACGAAATATCGTTCATGCTGATCAGGCTACTTCAATCCTTCTCATCTATCACACTCAGCACGGAGTCTACGCGACCTGATTTATTGCCCCCGGCGGAGTGGAAGGAGAGCGGCGGTCGGAAGGCAGGAGAGAAATTTATGCCGAAGAACCACCTTACATTGTATTTCAATGTGCGTGGCCTTGAGTCCTCGTGTATCCCCATCGAACTGATCTTTCCTTTTCATTTGTCTAGGGTGGTATGTGGGTGAAAATGGAGGAAGCCGTCGGCGGCTCCAACTGAATCCCTTACGGTAAAAGAAAACCTACCACCTTAATTGAGATAAAATAAGATGCGGATTTCCGTACGAACGTGGCGTCTCGATGTGATCTCGCCCATCCGCTTTCTGCCCCTGGCGCAGTTGGTTGCATTGTTACTTGGACGCGCCGAATCATTCCGCCATGCGAGCCATCGATATTCAAAGTCACAGGGGTGATGCTATGTTGGCCCTGATATATGAAGTATATCGCGGACTGGCGCGCTAGGCTGGTGATGAAGGCCCTGGTAAGGCCCGGCTCAGGTAAGCCAAGTCACTGTCACCCATTTTTCGTATGTAGAAATGCAAACTGCCGCAGGCTTCAGACCCGCCGCGAATTACATGGACATATGTTTGTTTCCATTTCTTAGTTGAAAAAAGTGATATACAATCTCCCGGAGGCATGGAAAGTGAAATACATGGTATTAAAATAGATTTGTATATAGTGATCGTAAATGCGTCATAGCCAAACATTCATTTCTCAAAACATTATGCGCGCTCGCGAATTTCGGGTCCACTGTTGGCCTTCTCGCTGTAGCTTGGATCAGTTGGTGAAGCGCCGGCTGTGGCCATATGTCCGACGCTGAGAATAATGAGGAATGTGAAGAATGCCCAGTTGATCCAGCCAAAGGCCATGACGCCAGTTAAAATTCGGCAAGTCTCCGCACCCTTGCGGCATTGACCTATATGGGCAAACTTGTGGGAGAAAATGGCATTGCCGACGAGGTAGAGCACCCAGATGCAAAGGTTGAAAACGTTCTCGACAATAAACGAGGCTGCGATACCGCCAACGCGGAGTCCAAGAAAAAGCATCCTGGGCGCTCAATCAGAGGCGGCTCGGTTCAGTCCATGTATGACACTTACATGAAAGTCGTCCATATAAGAGCAATAACGCTCGTAGAAAGAATTTCAGCTGTGATAGGCTCTGCAGGAGATGTGAGATAAGGCCACTATGAAAGCTGTTAAACTGACCATAGAAGCCAGCCGTGGCATGCGTGAAGTGGATGCGTGAAGAGGTAAAACCAATCAGAATAACGGAGAATATCCACTAAGAGATAGGCCCAATCGTGAATACTTCTCTGAGCGGTAAAAAAAAAAGCAACGCACGATCATGCCGTAGAGAACAAGACGAGTGGCTGACCAAAACGACGCCATCGCAATAAATTGACAAGGAGAGCGATGAGTTGTGAACTGGTGCACAAGTAACTGGGCGAAGCGGGTGAGCGGTACGAAAATGGGCTAAAAGGGAGGGCTTTTATAGTTACGAAATTGAGGATTCCGGCATAGCAGATGATGGTAGAATTTCTGAGTCAGTGACGTCATGTCGCGCCATGCCGAGCCGCCTGCTCCGCGGCTTGTTGCCGGCCGACGCCTATATACGTCCGCCTCTTGCCTTCATCCGGGGCGTAAATTGGTAACGAAAGTCTCATGACAAAGAGTTTCTATCGGTTCACTTTTCAATTTCCCATCGGTTCTATACTTGACAGAAGCTCGTTCTCACATATACATTGCCGAGAGGGTTTGACATCGAGTACTTTGGACTCTCAGGCCTTCTCACAATCCACGATCGATTGGCTTCCCATTCCATAACCAGGAATGCTTGCGGGTCATATCCACGCCTCGGTGGACAATTACCATCTCTTCGGGGAAAAACTAGATAGTGATTATCCAATTGTCCATAACCTGAGTCATGCTTGCTCAGATGTGTACATGTGATCTATCACTTGAGCGATGAGTGTTTGATACCGGACGCTGCAGCCAAAAAAGAGCCACGGCGCGTGATACTCATCTGCTCCTCGCGTGCCGCGATGACTAGTTGAATGGTTGACTGATTATCAATCTAAACGAACGTGTTATACTGGAGATTCATATCACACTTTCATTTTCAAACGATCGTTCCACCCTGGACGCAGGTGGATGAGAATTGTTCTCGCTACAGTAACTTGCCCGCTTTGAGTGCCGGTACACACATGGCCATAATATCTCCAAATCCGCGGTAACGCGTAAATATGACTCGGAGGCCGGTGCATCATTGTCAGTCCTCGACTCGTCGAAGGGGTGTCTTCATTCTCCATTATACTTACCTGACCTCGTGATGCACACCGCCAAGGATTTTGCGATAGCTTATCTCGAAACAAATTCTGGTGAGTGACTCAGCCAGAACACGATTCTCCGTTGCTTACTGATGATCGATGATGCATGACTCTTCCATAACTACAATAGCTGGTCCCTGACGCGTCAGGTACCGGTGGCCGAGTCGTTGTAAGTTGACCCGCGGGCATCAAAGGAGGGCGTTCCGAGAAAAATAGGAGAGGATGACGACGGTCCGATATAGGAGAGAGAAAACGTTTAAGGTATCCAGGGAACGTCTGCAAGTATAATGAGACTTGTTATTACAAGTGATACAAACGAGAAAAACAATAATGAACATTTCCGATCGTATGGCAATTAAACAATGAAAAAAATAACAACACGAGAACATCACACACACATGAGCTTTACGTCCCAAATGAAGAATCGGAAAAAGCGGAACGAGATGACCCTACACAACAACACCTGTGACTATACATACAACCCTTCAGCACCACGAAGCGATGATAGATTGAAAGAAATCGACATACCAAGTGCCAGATTCACCCGACTGATACCCTGTAATCGACCATATAGAGCTAGCACCTTGCTGTGGTTCTCTTCGAACCACGTCTCAGCAACATTCTTCCCTTTCGACTCGATGAATCGGAACTCGGGATCCTTCGCCTTGAATATGCGTTTCCCTCCACCGACTACCTTGTCACCAGCAGCTTTCAGGATTGCCCTGCATGCTCGGATCACTGAACCTTCCTTGGCTTCAAAAAGTTTCTCCGACTCGGGAATCACGTCCAAGCTATGGCTTCCCTGGATATGGGCGGAATCACTGGATTGCCGCTCAATCCATTTCAAACTGTTGACCTGAACCTCGCCGTAGCCACGCAGTGACGGGATCGTGAATTGCTGTACGACGTGCGGCTCGAATGCATTGAACAGGCTTGTGAACATTCCAGTCCCCTTACTGAAATATCCTACATCGCCTAGCTTGGGCACAGCCGTCCATGAGAATTCGGCAAAACATTGTTCCGCTAGTGCGAATACATCGCGTTAAACGTGCGCATACATAAAGATAATAACGAGAAGTTGCATACCTGGGAAGGCACTTGTCACCACGAGCTGGACTCCGTGCACCTTTATTTGTCTTAATTGTAGAGGATCCTCGCGCGTCGGCATCTTGCTTCGCCGTTTTTGGTTAGAGCTAGTCGATACAACCGAGCTATCGGTAGGCGAGCGAGTAACATCGGGGGAAAGGGGTAAAGCCCAGTTGCCCTCGTCACCAGAAAATCTTGACGGACTTTCAGATCGATATGTGGAATACGCGCCCAAACGGGATGAATGGAGGTCGAGGAATTCCCGCTCTCGTTGCCAGTTCTTGAGAAGGAATGGAATGCCATAGATGGGGTCGAACTGGTTGGACATTGGAATCATCATCTGTTTCTCCTCCTTTCCATCCCTAATCATCCTTGAGCGGGTGGGAAACAGGCTTTCCCAGATAGCGGCTATTTGTTCATCAGCTCCATTGACTTCGAGGACGCCAATCCGGGGCTTCGCATATCGCATTTTGGAACGGCGCACGAACCCTGTCTGCAGGTTCTTTATCATGCGCTGAGACATTCCCGGAGGGAACGTATATGATACAGTGAGCTTGGGGAGAAACTTGGGTAAAGCGAGGAAAAAGTCTTCGGTATATGGGTCCGGGAAGCCCTTGTGGTAGTACACGATGTTCATTGTGCGCAAGGAGGTGAGTTTCTTCATGTCGAACTGAGTCATGTACCCTAAACTGAATGGCTCGCAAAACTTGTGGCCGGGAGGACTGGCGACAGTAAAAGTGATGGTCTTGCAGAGAGCGAAGTTACGAGTGATGTCATTGAACAAGTGATAGTAGAAGGATTTGCAGGGGACGTGGATGTCTGTGGAAGATATGTCGTCGAAAACAGCCGCCCAGGATTTCGAGATGAGGGTGAATGATAACATGCACTGCAGGCGTTCATCAGGTGTAAGCGGTAATGCCCACGCTCTCTCGATGATATCGTAGAGAAGTTCAGTGGGTATGGCAGAGTAGACCATCGTCGTGTGGCGATTGGGGCAGTGGGAATCTGCCTGGGCCCCTTTAAGTACTACTGTCATTTCTGTGCCTGGTCTTTCTAACTCCACAGACAGCATGCCACACTGGCCCCTCGTGGTGGATTAAACTTGAGGCCGATCGTAAGTTGGCATTTCCCAGTCACACAGCCTTACTGCTTACTGACCTCGGAACTGCTTTGACTCCTTTCTGCCAACGACGTCAACGTTAATCCCGGTTTCGTGGTCGGCACTGGGTCATTCGAAGGTTGTCAGCGGGCAACTTCCTGGGTCCTTAAATCGTGTGAGAACCAAAGCGAAGCTATGCTGCCTGCCAACGAAAAGGCGGTGCAAACCGGGAACTACCGGAACATGGAATGGAAGTTCTAGGCCTCGGAATTTTATATATTATATATTATATATTATTATATAATCACCAGTTTATTGTTCAAATTCCAAAAGTAAACGCGCCAATCGCTTCTGAGCGTCGCCGTGCAAGCTTTTATACGCGTCGACGTCTTGTGGTATGCCACACTCCTTTGCCAGCTTCATGCACTCCCTCGCTCTCGCAATTTCAATCAGGCAAGAAAACAAGCTTCTCGCCTTCTCTCCTTCTTCTGCACTCAACTCCATCGTCGATGGATGATCCCTGTTTGTATTGAAGACCAACGTATCGAGGATGTACAGTTCATTTCCGTCATTTGTCGTTTCCTGCCTGGCATTCACGAGCTGGAAGAATGGACCACGGAGAACAATCTCTCGTTCCTCCGGATACATCGACAACGCACTAATGTCCACCGCACAAATCGACGTCACCACACTAGTTGGGAAGTGCTTTGCGTATATCTTCAATGATTCTTCGTCCAGGCTCACTATGTGAGTCCTGAACAGCACACGGCGCTTTGTCTCGTCTTCAGCATTCTCTTTCGCAAATAACTGAGCCAGTTCCTGGGACGTCGTGCATGACACGAACGCAAGCGGAATTGACCAATACCGCTCTTTGATTGGCTTGGTCATCAGGTCCAGGAAATCTTGAAGGTGTTCCGCTGACAAACATAACCCGCGGTACGCGGTTCCTGTAAACCCTCCGGAACGATCCCATCGGACGTTCATATCGATTGATGGGGTAAACGTATAGTTGAAAAGCTCGATCGTGAGAAGCTCTACGAGGAACACGGCAGCGCGTAAGCGCAACGCCTCATCCTCGAGCGCGTCTATCCGGAAGGCATTATTCAGAACCGAGAAGATCTGTCGGTAGCCCGCTTCGGATGTGTACAATTTCAAGAACGTATAGTCATTGATGGCATCCGCAGATGTCTCACTGTTCTGCTTGCGATCTGCCCACTCCTTTGTCAATTTCGATAAGATCGTATTATTCGAAAAGTCTGGAGCGCTGCTCAGGAACGATTCCTGCAGCTCGTACATGAACCTCGGGTAACCCGCTTTCCAATTCGCTCGAATAAAGATAATGGCTTCTCGGATGCCATCCATCCGTCGAGTAACATGTTCACCTTGGAAGAAGGACCGATGGGAAACAGTGCTGTTGGTCGATCCGAACCGGGAGAGGCCTTCGATTAGGGACCAACTGTTGAATCGGGAACTCGTGTCTCCAGGAGTAGGATTTTGGGCATGTCCTGGCGTATCGTCATGCGACATGGGTCCCAAGTCGTGTTTAGGCTCAAGCGTGAAAGGCGTATTGGTGCAAGGTGCCGCAAGCGTGAAGGGTTGGTTTCGAAGGACCTCGCCTTCATATAACCACTGACGTGAATTCAGATCACATGGTCACTTGAAACCTGGCGATGGAACGAATGCCGTAACAGAAGTTAATTTTGTAGCATGCCAGTTTTCGTTCAGCAGACAATAACCCAATACAGCTATAGTGAGGCTATGTTAAACCTTGTTCGTATTTTTAAGTAATACAGGAATCCATGGCATTCACAGCCTGCCCGTGCTACGCCGCTCTATGGAGGCAAACCGAAAATTCACCCAGTCAACTACGATAAGACTGTTGACTCTCGCGAACGCCCCGTCCAACCAGGTCTTTAATGGTTTGAAGATACTGGTGTCACTTAGGACAGACGCATATATCACGGTCAAGTAGTGCGTTTGGGCCCTTGGGCTCGAGTCAGCACCAGTGACGTTTCAAAGTGGACCTATCTGTGCAAATGTGTCATTTGCAGATAACGTTGACCCTTGGGAAGAATCCAATTCGATCGACTGAACAAATACTGGTCACAGTCAACTGTGAAACGCGTGAATGGCTGTGTGTGATGAGAAGGGAACATTAATCTAACCACAGTGAGTACTTTTTGATTCCCTGCCATTATACGATAATGACTAACGTGGGGGTGCAGTAATGGTGCATACTGGTAAACGCCGCCGGTTGCCTTTGCAACCAAACAGCCATTTATATTAGCAGGGTAGGGTAGCTGTTCATCATTGCCAATATTCACAACTCCCACCACCGCAATCATCCCAATCAGGACGTTGAGTTGCTCCTACCTGGTGCAGCAGCGTACGGGCTGTTTCGGAATCGTGGGCTAGCGGCTCTGCGACTTGCGACCCAGCCGTTTGGCATAAACTCACGATCTGATGGCCCACCAATGGGTGGTGAAGGTAGAGTGCTGTGGACTATATGGGTGGATCAAGCGGCCGCATGGAGTCATGAATAAGGCAAAATGAAGCTTTCATGTCGTAAACTTGTCAACCTGGGCCTACCACATCTGGCGCTGCGCCCTGAGTCGTCCTCTATCCGGAAACCTGTGGTGACTTAAAAGCCACTCTTGCGTTCTCACTCTTGGTTCGTCAGAGACACTCCAACCCCGCACGATGCTCGAGACTGCCGTCCTCCTTCAAGGCACTCTTTCCACTGTATATGCGATAAGCGGCTGGATAGAACAATCACATGCGAAGCGGGAAAAGCTGCGACAGCTTAACCGGACTACCCAATCCTTGTCAATGGTGCTAGAGCCCCTGCAGCAACCTTCAGAAGCTGGGAAACTGGACAAGCGCGTGGTTGCGCTCTTGTATGAAGTAGCAGAAATTTTGAACGGTATAAAGGAGCACCTTGTATTGTGGGGCGGAAAGCAGAAAAAGTCAAAGCTTGTGAATGCGATCAGCTTGTTAAGCCCGTCGGTTGCACTTGGGATGTTATATGATGACGAGAAGAGACTCGCGCAGTGGATGAATCTTTTCACGTTGTCCCTGCAGGTCATTGCGCTAAGGAAACAAGTAGATGAGAAGCAGACAATCGAGGCAAGTGCAGAGCTGACACTAGACGCTAGCTGGATGCCTCGCAATCATGACGTCTTGTCATTCTGGTCGGAAAGTTTCGGTGAAGATGTGAGCGTTCAACGAGTTTTGTCTATGATTAGCCGGTTGATTACGCCGCAGAGGGTATTCGTGTCTTCCGCAGAATTTGTTGTGGCGCTGCAAACATGGGTGAAAGAGGATTTGGACGAGACGTTACGCAATGCTCTCTTGCTGGAACTAGACAGACAGAATATCGGCGGCGTGACATGCAGAGGACTTGAAGGCTTTGCTAGCGGAAGGACTCTGAAGGAGTGCGTTGATGATTTTCGTTCTCGCGATAGTAAGAGCCTTTGACTTCTTCCGCTCCACATGTGCCAACTTCTCACAAAGCCACATCGGATAATTGCTATTCGCCAGCTCGATCCTCGACTATGTCGGAGAATGGCTCGTCGCCTGTTTCCGCAAGCTCATCGATGAGTCTCGAGCCGACGCTTGTATGGATAGACGACAAGATGGGGAACAACAAAGCAGAGATCAAATTTGCGACCTCACTCGGCATCCGCGTCATTCAACTTCCTTCTACTGCACTTGCAAAGCTCTGGATCGAACAGAATGAAGGCGAGCCTAATGCTTGATATCGACTTGCACGAGTCGCTTATGGAGATTTTAGTCGAGCTCCAAATGCTCGAGGCCCAGCGTCTTATCCAGTACATCACGGATAACGCACGTTGGGAAGCTTTTGGTGGCAGCGGAATGTCTTTGAACATGTCTGCGGGAGAAACCATCCTTCGATACCTTCGCGGGCGCAATTTAAAGGCTCCAGTACTGGTGTACTGCAGTGGAAGCATACCGATGACGACGTATGTGACAGCATACAGCTATGCTGCATCTACTCGTCATCCTGCTGTTTGTCAAGCGTTCATTAAACAGCTTGTGCCAGCTGAGGAAGGTAAGGTCCAAGAAGAGGGTCTTTGGGCGTCGTTCGTGCCAGGAAATGGGTTCTGTTTGGTGGCATGAACGGTGACCGGTGACCGATTGATCGATGGAAGGCGATTAAGATAGCTACTTGGGATAATTGGATTGTACTTTGAGGTAGTTATCAGTGCGAAGGCCACGCTTTGATATCTCCGCCCTTATGCTCTTAAACACTGTTCTGGCCGTTGTCAACCAACTAGAGCCAGTCGCCGAGGGCCATGGTGGATATCAGCTTTCGCTAATTCGTTGGAATTTGACTGCGCTGCATTCCCGCCGTCTTGGCATCCTTCATCGTCGCTCGTAATGTCCTAAAGGTATCCTGGTCAAGAAAAGTACCCAATATCAGAATGCACATAGACTAGGGCTAAGGCTCTAACCGTACTATATATCTACCGTATATATACGGTAGATATGATATACGTATTTGAATGGTGCCTAGTCTAGTTACCAGTACTTTGGACGCGCCCGCGCGACCATCTGCAGCCGGTTTTCACTCTCCGCGAGCATCTCGCTCTCTCAACGAACGCCCACTGGAAGCACCCCGCTCTCCGTCCCCTCCGCTGTCGCCGTCCTCCGCTTGTCACGCTTGCCCTGGATCCAATCACCGCCGTACGTCGTTGAGGAAGGTTTAGGTTCAATGTTCAACTTTTCAATATAAATATTCTAAAACAGGCAAGTATCTCATAATGCATTGAATAATGCATTATGAGGTAGTCTCACCACTCTTCTCTCGATTCACCTGTACGCTCCACTACTCTACCCTAGAATCTCCCACTTCAGCTCCCATACGTGTTTGCCACTCCGTGAGACCCCAAACGTTACAAACGCTGGCGACAGGTTCTCGGTGCGTTGATGACGGTGGGACTTTTGAAATTGGAACTCCGCATCCCAAGTGCGGATGGATCTTATGTTGATGGGCCACCCCTTCCCTGAAGTCAAAGTTGGTCTGTGCTCTTCATGCAAGCTGTATAAGTGAAGCTGTTTTTGACCTGTTCCTGTCTGGCTATGTTGCAAGCATCGAGGCCTTCTGCGACATACTATGGGTGCCCTGCCGCATGCAGGTAATCCATCTGATCTGTGTTCACCTGTAAGTTGAATGGAAAGTTAAAATACGATGTGGACATTCTGTCCACGCTGGCATGTATTGTGACAGTTGCCCATGAGAAAAGTCGATCGAGCGAAACGACGCTCACTGTAAGCGTCGCTCCTGCTGACCCCATAATATTTATTGAGTCAGGGCGAAAGTTGATCCAACAGATTGTCACTTTTCTTTCGTTTCGAATTGCACGCTGTTACCGTCTCGCTCTCTAGGCATTGGAGCGATGCTCCATCTATCTGCTCACCACTCACACAAATGATGACGATCCACAGATTTTTCAACTTCCCACCCTCTAGAGCTGGCCAGTGCTAGTGACAATCGAAAGGTTCTCTCCTCTAGAGCCCAAGAGGGCCTTGTTGCTACCTTTTATTCACGTAGCCGCATCCAATTTCTCCCTCAACTTTGGAGGGCGTGATCCACACCCTCCACTGTCCACGATGGACCACACTATTCCGGTATGGACCACGCTGCGGAAAAGGTCCAAATCCGTACACGTGGATGCAGCCTCACCTCATCCACACCTCCCAGTATCGAGAACTGTAAGGCTATCGGTTTCTTTCAGACCCACTCGTCTCACCCTACTTAGATTCGTTCCCTCTGGACGACGGTCAGACTCCCAACTACTAAGAGGTGTCGGTCACCCCTCCATATACTATTTCTCATCTTTAACATACTAGACCTATTCACGCAGTACCATCAGAGAAAATACACCATGGCCACCAGCCTTCAAGTGTTTCGCAGACGATGGTCCTCCCTCATTTCAACTTGTATGCCTTTACTCATTAGAAATGCCAAGAGCGGCGCTCACTATCAACTTTAGCGCGCAACAAACTTGAACCTGCTACACAGCAGCCTGTGCCGCCTCCAATACAACGGCTCCCTTCTGATCTCCTTGCAGAGATCTTCACCTACTGTATCCCGGAGATGATTGACGATGATTGGCGATCCTGCCTAGTTTCAAACCGAAGCGCCCCCCTTTTATTGTGCAGGGTCTCTTCTCTTTGGCGCTCTGTCGCTATCTCTACGCCCCGACTGTGGCACACATTTATCTTTGAAAAGAACGTGCCCCATGGTCATGAAAAGAAACTGAAATCACTTTCCAGAGGCATCCGTTCCTGGCTGGGAAGGTCTGGAACGCTTCCATTAACCATACGATTTCTGTTGCACACAAACAAGGATTCCCTCGTTACCAACGCTCTCAAACCTTTGTTTGAGTTTTCGTCTCGATGGGATACCATCCTTATAGATGTCTCGCCACATGTTCGTCGTTGGCCCACTATCAAGGTTTTACCCAATCTGCGTGACTTCCACGGTAGCATTTTGCGAATAAATGAATTTCCTTTCGCTTCTGCTCCCAATCTCAAGTGTCTACGGGCCCATAGTCTTACCCCGAACTCAACATCGATTTCAAAAGTCCCGTGGAGCAAACTCACGGAGCTCACTGTCACCTTGGAGGTGCCAATCACCGCAGCTCTTGAACTCTTCCAAAGCTGCCCGCTCCTGGAAAAACTTTCCATCTCTGTTGGCTCCGATGATGGGGGAAGTAGTTCTCCACTACCCCCGCTGTCGGTCAACTCCCGGATCAAACTTGATGCCTTGCGATGGCTTTGGCTCTATATCACGCCAGCCTCTGGTGTTGCGGTTGATTATCTCACCCTTCCAGCGTTGGAGGAATTGCACCTGTGTGGAACGTCTACAATATCCGAGCCTTATTGCTATTCTCACGTCCTCAACCTCTTAACTCGGTCAAGATGCCAACTCCGAAAACAGATTCTTATGTTGTCGAAATTCACACCGCACCAGCTTCTTGAATATCTTAAACACCCATCCTGTCAGACATTGGTGTCTCTAAATGTTGAGGAATCCGACGATGGCTCGGACGGTTTCGTACCAGTTGTTGGCGATGAATTTCTTTCACAACTCATGTACTCGGACGAACAGGACAGAGCGCCACTCTGTCCTAAACTAGCTGACTTGAGTTTCAAGCTCTGCTATCGTTCGGAAGTGGACAATCCCTTAGGTCGAATGGTGCAGTCTAGGTACTTTGGACGCGCTTTGGACGAACAGCTTAAATCATTGGATCTCTTCACTCGGTATCCGATCTCCCCAGAAGACATTAAACTGCTTGAGCTAGCTCGGGACAGTGGACTGAAATTGTCCTATGCATCTCAGCCAAAAGAAGTTTATTATTCTGATTGGTATGATGACGATTATTATTCAGGTTTCTAAGAAGGTTCAAGAAGTGAGGATGGTCATGAATAAGGCTAGATACGTGTCAAGGGGTGGGAATTTGTAACAGTTAGTAATCCCGAATAATTATTGCCTACACCCTATCCTGTCATACTCTGGATGAATGACTAGCATCAGAACAGATGTTTTCCCAATCTGAGATTGAGGGAAAATAAAGATTCTGGTAAAATCAATATTGATTTATGACATCCGTACGACGTCCCGACGATCGATCACAATCTGCTTCTCGCTTGTCGCCTCCAAAGGCCAAAATGTCGCTCCCACACCGGGTGCCTCAGTTGGATCTATCAGATTTCCATCAGCAAGTACAGTCGAGTGGCCAGCAAGCGTCCTGAGCCGGATCTCGTATTTCTGGCCGACTCTGAACCCAGACACCTTGGCGACCTTGAAAATGTGGGACGACACCGCGCCCCCGTGCCCAGGGCCATGGGCGCATAGTCAACTATACTGTGGTTCTTGTAGGCCCGCGCCTCGACGACTATCCCGTCTCGCTGCAGCCGGTTCTCACTCTCCGCGAGCATCTCGCTCTCCGTCCCCTCCGTCATCGCCGTCCTGGTCTAGCGCCCCCGCCCGTCCCTTGCTCTGGATCCAATCATCGCCATATGTCATCCCATCACATTACGTCATCGTCCCGACGCCATGCGAGGGCCCCCTGTACTTCGCCAATATACTGCGCTGCCTCTGTCGATGGCAGTCTGCAACGTCTGCTTGTCGTCGAGCTTTTTCAGGTCGTCGAGGTACAAAGAATAGTAGACGGCAGGAACAGCGGATCCATTGTCCTTCTTTGTCGGCTTGCCACAGTCTGACGACGCCAGCATAGAGGCGATACATATTGAACAGAGCGATCGTCCCCACGATCGGAGGAATCAATACCAGAGCGATAGTTGCCCATCTCGGCACGCAACGTACTTACATTGGCCAGGTTGAACTCGTACTCGTCCGCCGCCCGTTTACGCGTGTGGCTGGCAAGCTTATCCACCTGAGGTTTCCGCTTCAGGCATTCGGCCGGCAAGGTTGGGGGGAACACTCCATAGTTCTCCTCCAATTGGTATCGCCGGTTAACTTACAGATCGACAAGCTGGTTGTAAATATCAGTGATCATCTTGAGAGATCTGAATCGTCCAGCTCCCGGAACTAGGTGACGACGTTGATCTTATTGAAGCGGTTGAGGGTTGTGAGGATGATGTCGCAGGAAACGCCCCAGGAGCCAATGAGTTGGGGGACTTTCTTATTAGGTTGATCAACTCGGCTAGTCTCGTAGGCAACGGTCGTTGAATTTAATAGCCATGTGCTTGACCATCGTGGATTTTTGCTCGTCTGACAATTCTGTTTTCCCTTGAACGGAAAACACTTCGCCATCTTCTTGAATGAGCCAATGTTAAAAGAGGCTTTGACTTCCCTCTGCGAGTCGGCTGCCACCATTTTTTCAGTGATGCTGCCAACGGCGTTACCACCGTACGCGGCACCAATGTATTTAAGATCGTCTTCATCGAGCCTGATAGCATCCTAGAGACCATGTACATCGAGATAGTGATATTCAGTACGGATGCGGACGACTGCGGCTACGGTCGCCGATTGGCTCGAGTCTTTGCTCCGGTCAAGGTATGAGCCATAGCCGCCATCGTAATAGCGCCGCACAGTATGGACCCGGAAAACGACGCAGATATTTGGGTGCCCTGTCTTGGAGGCTCCTGACTTCCTTGTGTTCAAAATCAGTGCTTTTCATGGCAATCGTCCTCACTTGTCGCCGTTGCTTTTTCGCGATTATTTAAACAAGAAATCATTGCGGAAACTAGACGTGGTCGCGTCGTAGAGCTGGCTCGATTGAACAGGCCTCCCCAGCGCTTTGACTTCAAGTTGTTCTTTATTCTTTTCGATCAGGGCGTGTCGAATCTGGCAGAGTTGTCACCGTATATATGACAGTATGCCACGACTTGAGTTAGATTCAACTTCCGTGTCGCGGGCTGGTTCAACATGCCATCAAGTTCCGTGCCACGAGATTCTGTCGTGCATCAAGGGCGCGGCCGATTTGTCATATCCACCATAGGAAGTAGGGTGACAACATGGGGGTTTAAGACGGCCTGTAATAACATGATCGTGTCCATGATAACGAGATGTCAACAGCAACAGACTAAGGTTTTTGTGTAGTTGCCAACTGATTGACTTTCGCGTTCATGGAGTCAACCTGAGTCA
This sequence comes from Amanita phalloides, assembly GCA_032173475.1. NCBI lineage: Eukaryota > Fungi > Basidiomycota > Agaricomycetes > Agaricales > Amanitaceae > Amanita > Amanita phalloides. The sequence goes on from JAENRT010000082.1 coordinate 61,447, forward strand.
CGTGGTAGGTTTGCGATCTCGTTCTGATGATCAACAACCTAAAGGTGCAATTCAAACTCTGTGGCCTTATTGCCTGCCTCTTCGTTCCTCATTCAATATCTTGCCTTTGTGATAGGCTCAAGCGCAATGGGCGCGTTCATACCAAATGTGCCATTTGAAGCGCGCGATAGAGGGCCAAGTCTGTATCAAGTGAACCTAACCTCTGACTCGTGTCAAGCTTCCCGCTGTGCCGGAACCCCGGGACCACGTTAACAATTTTGTTTGAATGGCGAAGAAACGCCGACCATTGGAAAGTAAGTCCCGATGTCCAAGTATACATCAAAGTCTAAATGACTAAAAGCGCAGCTCACCGTGGTTCCAATAATGCAGAGCCAAGGTTACCTGGTCTTCGCTTAGTGATATGGCGTCTAAGCTATGCATGAGGTGTCAGGAAGCGCTGAAGGGCAGTTGCCAGCGCACAATTGGTCACCATTGAATCGCCGAACGCAATGACCCTTGCATTACGATCAAGGTTCTGCATCAATGAGAGCGTTCTTCGTGGACCTCTTTGGGGGAAAATGCTACATTACACCGGGAGAAGTGCGCAAATGAGGATGTAGGTGGCTGTGTCCATACTCAGCGGACTGGTAAGGCCGCGTAGTTGAAACGAGCGCTCTGGTGGCACAACACAGGAGGCTCCCGTCCTCCTACAAAAAGGCCCACATTCCACCATGTCTTCCATCCCAGCCCGCAATGAAGTTCACAGTCTTCCTCTCTACTCTTCTCGCCCTCTCCACTCCTGTCCTCACCACACCCGTCCTCACCACAGTGACCGTCGCATACGACCAGACATACGATTCCGGTTCATTGTCTCTCAACAATGTTGCATGTTCGGATGGTGCCAACGGCCTGGTGACGCGTGGCTACTCCACATTTGATTCTCTTCCTGGATTCCCCTACATTGGCGCTGCTTATGCAGTCACAGGTTGGAATTCGAGTGCCTGTGGCTCCTGTTGGAGTCTGACGTACAACAACGGGCAAACCAGCAAGAATATTTATATAACGGCCATTGATCGTGCAGGCGCTGATTCGTTCAACATCGCATTATCCGCGATGAATGAGCTAACAAACAATCAAGCCGTCCAACTAGGCCGCGTCGATGTAACAGCGGTGCAGGTTGCTCCATCCTACTGTGGCTTCAAATAGCGCGATAATCACAGTTCCTGAGCAGATGGGAAATGCGTATCTGATTTACACACCTTATCTTATCTCGGCTATGATCATTTAGACATTATGGACAGAGTATATCATCAGTGTATGGACGTCGGACAGTTACTTGTTACGTATACGGGGAAATCTCTATGTTAGATACTTCAATTTCTATACTTTTTTCGTAACCCTCTGCCAAACTAGAGCAGTGACACTTAAGCCGAATCGCGCAACAAAACCGAACAACACCAGAACATAGCGATAATAGTTTTGCAGACCAAATCCGAAAAGCCGGTAAAACGTCACTCACTGGCGAATCACATTGCACAGTTTGCGTTATAATGCTTGTAGAAATGCTGATAGGAACACCTTGCAAACTATCTTGGGTCATCAGCCCCGCTCTGCCTTCATTCACAGAGAAGGCTTCAAGGGAATAAGTCTACTGCAGTCAGCGTGTAGCTGAAGGTATACTGCAAAAAATGAACGAAGAAGCCGGAAATTTTCATTTGGTATAGCGCTGTTAGCGCCGATAGCAAGAGAGCAATCCCACTATTATAAAAAAACGTCCCTGGACTAGGAAATTCTACAAGTTGTTAGTAGTGGAACCTTGTAGGTGATAGCAACGCCGGATACTGACATAGTAAACAAGTATAAAACTAAGATGAGAAGGAAATTGATGGATGTGGTAGTAGGCCAGAAATCCAATACGTGCTGCACAAGTTGATCAAGAAAGTCTTCACTGACATTGTTGAAACAATAATCGTAGGGATAATGTGCAGTGGGATCAACGTCGAATAGGAAAGGTGACAAATCCTGCAACGCTTCAGCAGGGCAATGCGTGCTTCGTTAGAATCGCTCGCATGGACTGGTCAATTCAAGTTGCACAGCCACAGAGTTTCCTGCTAGCAGGAAACTTCGTGGCTGTGCTCATGCATCCTCAGTCCGACGCGTTGCAGTCCAGAGGCCAGCGAGGCTTTACCTGTTCGGCGCCCACCCGCCCTCACAGCTCGCCTCACAGACCCCCCAGCGTTTCGGGCCGGGAGTCCCTCCCGGGGCTTCGCCCACCCGCATTCTTTTATCTCAGTCATAGCATCACATGTGCACCACCTATAGTAGTCATGTCAAGTAGTGTCATAATTATTATGCCACTCTCACTCACACCTCGGTCTGTAAATAAAGCCTCCACAAGCACAGCAGGCGTAGACTGGTCAGACCGGTCATAATTCAAGTTGCACAGCCACAGAGTTTCCCGCTAGCGGGAAACTTCGTGGCTGTGCTCATGCATCCATTGGATCCTCCACAAAAAGCTGGGATGCAGGAACGGTGCGACAGCCCTGGTGACAGTCTGGCCAGCCGCTCCGTGCGGGAATGCGAGAGCACGGAAAGTTGAAATTTCTCATGGCGAATGTTCTGGTAGCACTTGCCGTGTGTTTCGTTTTACTATTAAGGGAGCAAATGGGACCGCATATGATGAGGATGGGATGATGAACTTATAGAGCGCTTGGCGAGACAAAATCAGATTTGATAATCGTGGAAGTACACGTTTAGAGGGGACACCATCACTTGACGCTCGGACCGTGAATAAAACGTACCCGAACGATCTTCATTAAACAGTGAGTGAGAGCCCGAAACTGTTTGACACGTACGTGCTTACAATATCCATACTTCGTACAGCCATTTAGCACGTACCAGTAGACCTTCTCTATGCCCCATGTCACATTGGTGGAATGCATGTGGCTGGCTTGCCATACTACACATGCATAATCACCCACATATCAAGATGTGATGTCCATATGCCCATTACAGGCTCCCTAACTAGTTTTTGGATGAGGCTTTGGAGGAAAGGGGCGGCGCCCAGGTAGAGTATATTGCCATTGGTGGTGAATCTATCACCAGACGTCGACTTGACACTGATGTGCACGTAGGATGACTGTAATAAGGCAACTTTAGTACAGGAAGTGTGCCAAATACTGATCGAGATCGCTGTAATCATTCATGATGTGACGGTAGATGTTCTGTAGCAATTTCCTCTGGTAGAATTCGGGTTCACGAGACCCGTCGAGTTCCGGAAGCCTGCTGATCGCAGTTTCTGAATCGCATTTTCAAAATCCGCTTCGATGACGAGCATGTAGTGCTAGAGTGACGTGATTCAGCATTTTGACGGAAAGTCTATTCAGACTGTGATGTGACTACAACGGCAACGAGATGCAAAGCGCCCACGTATAGAGATATCCGAAGGTATCCTAACTACTAACCATGTTCTGTGTGGGCATACATAAGGGGGCAGGATGAGCAACCAGTATGGGCTTGGTTCATCGCTAGTGCTTAACTGCATTGAATACCGGTGTTTACCGGTATCAATACATGCAAATATGTAATTCTTGAACCGAATCTTAGAGCATGTGTCGCCACCCACGCTCAAAAGCCCTCTCGTCGCACGCAGCGAGTAGAACTGCATCATAACACTTTGGGGTTCAGAGACTGCGAACGGCTCAGTCAGCACCCGTTTGTGAAAAAGTTCCCGTTTTAGTGTACTGCGGCACCGTGTGGACACATGCAATCGCAGTGAGACAATCCGCAACCGAAGAGGAACAAGAGCATTCCCAACTCCCACCGCAATCATCCCAATCAGGATGCTGGTGTTGATCCGCTATCTCGTGCAGCGTACTTACGCCGCGGTTCAGTTCGGAATCGGAGGCTAGATAGCTTTGCGGAACAGTGCTTCCGACTTGCAATCCAGCCCGTACGATATATAATTTCGTCTGTCAGATGTGATACTGGCCCGGGTTACGAAATTAATTTGAGCTTCGTGCGGCCGCTGAAGCGCTGATCTCGACTTATAATTATCAATGGTCCATTCGATGGTCCAGGGGCCGCCCAGTTTAGGTTCTGACATATCCTCCATCCGGAAAACTGCGGCGACATAAAATACACTCTAGATGCGTGGTTCGTAAGAAACACTCTGCCGCCGCCGCACGATGCTCGAAACCGCTCTTCTCCTTCAAGGCACTCTTTCCGCCGCATATGCGATATGCAGCTGGATAGGACAGTCACTTGCGAAGCGGGATTGCCTAATTCTTGTCAATGGTGCTAGACCTAAAGGCTGCAGCAACCTTCAGAACCTGGGAAACTGGACAAGCGTGTGGTCACGCTCCTGTATCAGTATGAAATGGCGGAATTTTGACAGCTTGTGCGATGCAAATAGGGATATTTGGATTGTAATTTGAGCTTGTCCTGATAGCTTATCAGTCGCTCTGATATATCTGTAATGAAGGCACATGTTCCAGATTAGTATCCCTTTGACGTTATGCTCTTATTTAAATGAATCGCAAAGATGAAACCTGTTCTGGCCGTTGTCAACCCACTCGAGTCAGTCGCCGAGTGCAACGATGGACCTTACGATTCTTCACAGCACGCTCACCGCCGTCGAATTTATCTGCACATGGATAGAACAGCTCCATTCCAAGCAGCAGAAGATACGGCAACTCGGACAGAGTGTCCAGGCACTGTCTCTCGTTCTCGAGCCTCTTCAACAACCGTCGTCGTCGTCGTCCATGGATCTCGACAAGAACGTCGTCATTCTGCTCTACGATCTTGTGGAGATCTTGAATGGAGTCAAAGGTCACCTCACTTTATGGGGAGGGAAAACAAAAACGTCCAAAGAGAAGATGGTACAACTTTTCGGCTTCTTGAATCCCTCGTTCGCGTTAGGCATGATATCTGATGACGAGAAGAAGCTTTCGCAGTGGATCAATCTCTTTATGTTATCTCTGCAAATCGCCATGCTGAAGAAGCAAGCCAAAGTGGACAAAGTGGACAAATGGGGCAAAGTGGAGAAGGTAGCAGAGAGCGCCATTTCTGAAAAGAGGACGTTGGATGGTAATTGGGTGCCCTCCAATAAAGACGTTTCTTTGTTTTGGTCGAAAAGTTTTGGAGAAGAGGTGAGTACCCGGTTCAGGGTTGCTGATCGTTAGTACGATAACATTGGGATCTGGGTAGAAAATCTTCATATCGTCGACCAAGTTCATCGCCGCTCTAGAGATTTGGGTTCAAGATCATTTCGATGAGACCCTGCGGAATGCGCTCCTGTTGGAATTAGACGAGCAGGACATTGGTGGCGTCAGGCGAAATTCTCTCGAACGCTTTGTGGGCAGTAGAACATTGAAGGGTAGCATTGATGATTTGAAAGCTCAGCATGGTAACGACTTCTTCGCCCGTTGAATTTGGAAGCAAGCTGATCACTTGTGTCGTCAGTTACGAACGACGCACCCCCTCCGCCGTATCGAAGCACGGATCTTGTTCCGACTCTAGTATGGGTGGATGACGAAGCGGAGAATATTAGGGAAAAAATGAATTATGCTATTGGTCTGGGCATCCGAGTTGTTCATCTTCCGTCGACAATCGCAGCGAAACTGTGGATTGGACAAAACGAAGGTAGGGAATGGTCCTTGAAGCATTGCATATGGGATCTCTCACAGGATGCATAGCTGAGTTGCGCACGCTTGAAGGGCGTAATCTGCTTCATTTCATCACCGATAACGCACGTTGGGAGATTGTTCCGAGTACAGCCGGCGAACAGGACCGAAGCTCAGACGAACGGACGTCGATGTCGTCGTCGTCGTCGCCGTCTTTGAACATCTCTGCAGGAGAAACCATATTACGATTCCTCCGCGGAAATGGGTACAAAGCGCCAGTTCTGGTATACTGTGGTCGGAGCGTGCGGTGGACGCAGTATGTGTTGGCATACAGTCGCGCTGCCTCGACGTGTTATCAGGCTGTGTGTAATGCCTTCATCGAGCGACTTGCAGCGGTGCATCATGATACTCACAATCACCTGTCGTTGGATAAAGAGTTTTGGGTCAACTATGGGGAGCAGAAAGGATTTAATCTTCAACCATGGCGTCGGCCTGGTCTACAGGATGATAACGATTCCGAGATATAGTTGAATATTTGGCATATCAGGAGAAAGCCACTCTTACCAAAATGTACTAGTAGTCCGTTCAGAAAGTGGTAATAATAAGCATGTACAGGTTTAGCGAGCACTGTCAATGCATCACCTCTGGAGCTTGGAGAGCCATGCCAAGAAAGAAAAGGCCTTCTTTTGTCAATTGGCATGACGGCTCGGAGACATAATACGTCCGACAGACTAAGTAAACCAGCCCTTGGGCAGATCAATCTTTTCGTCGTCGTCCTCTCCGTCCCTTATCCTTCTCAACCTTTCCAACATGCCCTTCACACAATCCAAATCACCCACACATACCCTTCCACCAGACCAATCTACCACAATCGGCCATTTGAATGCGTTCGGGTTGGATCGTGCCAACTCTACAATGTCGTGCACGTTATCCGGGCGTTCCGTGAGCGATGGTGCAGAGGGGTGTGCAGTCAGGAACGTCGTTGATGCAGGCTTGGGCGGGTGCGAAGGGGTAAGGTAGTGAAGAATGGTTTTGAGCTGGTCAGCTGTAGGCGGGGATTCGACGACTTGGAGATTGAAGTTGAGAGGCGGGCTAGAGGCCGATGTCGGTGGGTACGGTCCGCTAACGGCTGAGCGGAGGAGAGTGACGGCTTTGGAGGAGGATGGAGAAACGGGGCTGTGACTGAATACGGTATTGTTAACGCGTTGTGAACATCAGTGGGTACTCTCACAAGATGGATATTTCAGGCTTGTATATGTTAGTGAGATTGAGACGATTGAGACAAAACTCTCACAATTCTCTTTCGAATGAACGACGAGAACATGGCTACTCGGATACGTGTGACGTCATAGCCGAAATTATTTATTTGCTTTTGCTCCTGCCAGTGCCGGTGGAGCTGTGCACTTTATAGTGTTCAAGGTATGCATGTGTAGTCGACCTGACTGGATGCATCGTGTACGAGAGGGATAGGAAGTATCGAATAACTAATAGGCTCAGCTGTCATCAAAGGTTGGCCTGGTGATATATTCAAGTCGGCAGGCCCAGCTGTAATAGTAGTACAGTAGATTGTCGTTGGGGATACTCAATGATCTGCGGCACCGCTGCACACTCCACTGTGACCACAAGTCATTAATTCATTTCTCACCAGTGTTCAATACACAATACCACATCAACTTGAAGTGGAGATATAAGCGTGACAACGAAATACCTCGTCCGACTCGGAGTCTCGTTGTTGTGGACCATTGATCCAAACGCAACCAAACTGGGGATTCTGCCATGCTCAATCATTTCTCCCAACTGTTCCAACTGTTCTCTGGTGAGATGGCGTTCATGGAGAAGGGCCCGGCTGCCTCGAAAAAGAGTCCTGTAGTCGACACCTGTTCCTGGAATGTCATATGATAGACTTGTACGTCTAATTTTATTCCCCTCCAAAACTGTCTTTTTCAGGGCGTTGTCAACGCAATCGCTATGACTTAGCTGCGGAGTGGAGTCGAAAATCAAATAAGGTGCAAAAGTGGTGAAGACAAACGTGCGCAGGAAGGCCAGGAATAGCAGATATCTGATTAACCGGCGGAGTAGCTGGACGCTCTGGAGTAGCCGGACGCTCCGGACGCTCAAGTCGTTTTGACATTTCTTTCTGTGCAAAAGAGTTGGAAAACAGTAATAGACGGAAATGGCTAAACTCACAAATAAATGTCCACGAACTTCAAACCGGCGTTCATATGGCAGCGCACCTGCAACATATGCAAAAACAAAAAGTATGACGACTGAACTGAGCAAGCGCATTGTGGCGAAAACGAGGGGGCGACAAATGGGGGACCAGCCTGAGAGTGGGTCGTATTGCGCGGATGTTAATTATATATCTGCCCTAGAGACGAAACTTGATGCCAGCCAGACCGCACGATAAACCCCTTTCTCTGTTTGATATCACCATTTCCGTTACGATACCATCTGATGCCGTTCCCCTTCGGTAACATATATAGTCGGTGAAACATAAGCCTAAGCGCACACAGCTCGACCAAACATCATGCATGACGCGCAAGGTGGTAGCTACTCCACGTATACGCCGCTTAATGCGATTCCGCTTCAAAGTGATATGTACCACAACTCGTCGAATGCGCCTGGGCAGAGGCTGCCCATGGAGATGCGGGAGCAAGGACGAAGTCGATTATATAATATATATGCACTGCAATCACGATTGGACAGTTTCAAAGGCATAGCAACAAGATAGTAGACCAGGTGACTCATACTGACAACGACTAATTATTTTCCGGTAGGTTGCTATGCGTCCAACCGATCCTGGATCCAGGTGCGGTAGCCGTCAAGCTCTGCCTTCCAGTGAGGGGAGACGAAAGTGAGGGCAGCGTAGAAGCGACGCCAGGCTTCTTCCCAGTCACTGACGTTGGCAACCCGTCTGGTTGATTCCAGCTCGTCCGTCGTCGATGTCGTACGATGTCAATCTTGGTGATCAGTGACTTTGAACGCTCATACGAGGGGTGATTGACAACCTGTGCGCGTGTACTACTTGGTTGGAATTGACAGCCTTTCCCGTAATGATCGCCATCCATTCAGAGTCCAGGAAGGAGGCGTGGTGGAAGGAACCGACGGCGGAATAGAACACGCCTGTGGGATCCTTAAACGACTTGGCAGGTTGTAAAGGGCCTTGCCTAAGGAGGGGGCTGATCCGTTGTAGTTCCTCTTATTCAGGAGCCATGGAACAACGGGGCAACTGAATTTCACTCGCTTGGGATCGGGGGCGTCATCCGAAGGGGAGTGAGGTCGGAAGAGGTTGGTATAGCGGGGAGCGTCTCGCCGGGCATATCCTCTGGAGATTTCGGGGGTGGATGAGTCCGGTCGGTTGTATCCTGCGGCGCGTCGCATGGACTCTGAGGCTTCCTCGAGGTGCGATAGGTAGTGGAGGAAGGAGGCGTTGCCATGCGCGCCAGGAGTCACGGCGTCTGGGATGGACGCTCCGATAGCAGACCTTGGAAAGCTCCCCCTCGAGGAGTTGTTCGACGAGAGGGTCGCACGCGGCGATAGTCGTGAGGTGCGACTCATCTAATGGTTCATAGGTATTCGTCGTATCAGGGCCTGACGTTGCCATGTGATCGAGAGATGGGGGTGCTGTTGATAGGATAAGTCACTACCACTGTCACAATCTCCAACGCGTAGATTCCGGACCATCTAAGATTCCGACTTTTCTGTTGACGAATCTAGCTTAGTCAATCCTACCCTGCATCAAATGGATCACATCGGCTGATCAAAAAGGGTGCAGTGACCAGTGCACAAAGTGTCTGACTTTGTGTTGTGGCTGTAAAGCGCGAACATAATGAAAACATTCCACCTGTTTGCCGCTCAAAACAATCGACTAATTTGTACGTGTTGAATTTTTCGTTATTCTTGGGGGCAAATGATTCATATAAAACGTAGCAGAGGTGTATAGTGTGAACTTTGGTGTGTTCAAGTTGAGTGGACCAGGGAAAAGAAAAAAGATCCGCAGAGCGGTCACAATCTCAAATCACTAATGCCCAAATGCCTCCGAAAACACCGACACCCAAGTTTTCCAATTCTCCTTCTTTCTATGATTTAGGTCCTGTTCGATTTGCACAAAGAACCCAGTAGCTGTCTTCGCCGTGGCAGGAGCTCTGCAAACCTCTACTTCAGATATGTTATTAATCAACCTTGCAATGATGTTCTTGGCTCCTGTCAGGTCGCACGTCGACCCGGGCGCAGCTGGTGTCGTCACGGTGGCCGAAGGGAAATGCTTCTGAATGCTGGAGGATAACAAGTACATCGGGATATGGGCATGAGCATGGTCTTTGTACCATGCCAAACTATCGGGTTCGCGTCCTAAGTGGGATTGGGAAACTGGGAATGTGACATGTAGAGAGACGCATACCTAGTCCAGCTGAGAGGAATATGTCTTCCTTTGGGCACGTTGTCTTCCCCTTGCCAAAAAATTCGATATACGCGCACGACGCGCGACCCTCCGAATCAAGACGGCATCCTCCACCTTGATCGTCTTGCCAAACCTTAATCGCTAGATGCGTCTCGAACATCATTTCTCTCTGTCAAATAAGCAGATTAGAGAAACCTGCTCAGAATACTTTTGAATACAGTCCACATACATCGTCATGCGTCGCATCTGTCTTGTAATACGTTGTCTTGGCAGTCGAGGGAATACAATCCGTTTTTTCCTTGAACGCCTGACTAGACCTGCCAGGGACATACAAACTTTTCGCTCCTGTATGCTCAAACACGTATGTCGTTTCTTCCGCCACGTTCAGGTCGAAGACCGGATGAGGTGCCGACAAATGTAACTTTGGACTCGTTCCGTGAGGCGCTGTGGGCACGACGAAGATACCCCACCCCTTGCTGAATTTCTCCTGATCACCGGCAACGACCTCGACCAAAGCGCAGAACTTGCCACTGTCCACCTCAGTCACAGTGTATAATCCTTTCAACACGTCGGGAACGGTGACTGAAGAACAGGCCAACTTGTCCTTGACGTTGAGGAGAGATAAAATGACATCTAGCCACGCGTCTCTCTGTTTAGATGTGGGCTGACCAGCTTTGTATTGTCCTTCGGTGAAGTCGTATGGGATGTGGGAGAGGTGGTATTTGATAAGGGAGGACAAGTCGGTGCTGGGTATGGGTACGCCGAGGCTCCTTGGGAGGCGCGGAGGGAAAACGGAGGCGCTTGCTGCTGAGAAGTAGGATAGCAGAAGCAGAATGGTGGAGGAGCGCGATAAGTCGAGCATGATCATTTTGGGAGCACCCGCACTTGTCACTGTGAGAGGGAGCGTCTGAGTGGTTAAATTTTTTATGGGGATTTATAGTGCGAAGCCATCCTGTCCGAACCGAACAGACTCCGAACACGATGCATGCAAAATATCAGAGATGTCGTAACGAGAACATTTGTGCTGCTTGGCAAGCGGCTCGAACGTAAGTAATTAGGGCGTGAGAACATTCCAGCTGTTTCGCGGTCGAACATGTCGAAAATGTTTTCTCGGTTCGCGTTTTCAGCTGATTAGGGCTGAGCTGTAGGCGAGCAAGTTAACGAGGTAGAGCGGTGAAGTAATCGACCTGTAAACGAGTGTCCCTTGCAGCTTGCTTGCTTGATGACGACGCTAGAGAACTAGTAGTGTCTCTTGTGACCTGATTAATGACGACGCTAGTAAAACCCTGCTGTCACGTCCGTGATGGATTTAGTAAAGGCGCGGAGTGACATCGGTGAAGAAATAGCACCTTACGTCCGTCTCAAGCGGTGAAACAAAATTTATGTGGTCATAGAACTCAAGGCATGCAAAGTGGAGTTTTCACAAATGCCCATTTTATACCCAGCGGCCGCAACAGTAATAAAATGTTCATTGTTACTGTATAAAAGGAGACGTTCTCCGGTGGAACAAAGTTCATGACATGAACTGGGTGTCACCGAGCTAGGTGATGTAAGGTATTTAGCGGGGAAGCTTCACCGTCATCAATCAACCGAACCTTGTTCACTACGTTGGCACACTCTGTCCACCAATTAAGTAAAAAACCCATCATTACAGCATGAATGCCTCGAACAACATTCTATGATACCATCGTGGCAGTCTTGAAAAGCAACGTAGTCAATGGAGAAACAGGAATCCTGGTAAATTCCGTGATAAAGCTTAAAGTGTGAAGATTACAGTGAGTGAGGAAGAAAGAAAGTTCTGAACTTGATCTTTGTTTGGCAGGACAAACAACGTGGGCTGGGAGGTTTCCCCCAATAAAAACCTGCAGGTAGAACCCGTTGAAAGTGCGTGTATAGTATCTGCCATATTACATTCCCATTCCAACATGACTGACATCTCGACGAAACAGAGCGGGTCAAATCCATCGTATCACTAAACGAATACCTCACGCAAGGGCTGCTGTACATAGGCACACCGGGTCCATCATCGCCCGGTACCGGTAGATCTAGTGTATTGCAATAAACCCCTGCCGCAGGGTCGTTCCACCAGAAGCGTTGTCTTCGGCCACTCGCGGCCTATCTCAGGAGTCGTTTTCGTCACGGGCTCAAGCATGACTTGGATAAGCGATCAGTTCTGCCCCCGTAGCCCCTCCCTTTATATCTCGGAGGTTGGCAGCTCGTTAACTGTCTTCAGTACCCTCGGCTCTGTGTCCATTAAGTCTAAAAATGCCCATAGATGGTGCTGGGCAAGACAAACGGCTATGCGTACTCTACTCACGCTTTTACGCCACCATCTAGTTACCCCAACGCATCCACCGATCGCCAACGATCTGACCGCGACAACAGTCAACCAGATCACCCCTAGTATCCCGAGCTGATGTTCTTTTGCACGGTATATCCTCCTGGACTTTCGGCCGTTTAAGCGACTCCACGGTGCCCCACCGCTCTTCGGAGCTCAAAGGGTTAGCCAAACAGATCCAGGCCATCAGCTCCGAGCTGGGTGTATGCACGCAAACCTTCAGAACCCAACCAAGTCTTATGCAGCTGCAGCCACAGGACCCCCCCTGGCGACCTCTCAGTCCCAACTAACCCTTGGTCCCCTGCCGGCCGACTCTATTGCTGAAGACGCTTGTCGTACGGCCGACGAACTGCTAGCCGATCCATCCGGGGAGAAATGCCACATTCCTTCGCTGCTAGCCTGCACCTGGCCGTCTTCGATCACCAGGACTTCACAAGAGGTTTGGTCCTCGTCGGCTCCCCTCGTACCACGACAGCACAGCTTACCGACTCTCTGCCGTATATTCGACCGGTCCTCAATTACGCTTGGGGAATCCCCACGGGAGCCTTTAGTGGCAGCGAAATCCATGCTCAGGGTTCTGCTCACACGTCGGACAATATTCTAGGCAACCTTAAAGAACATAACTGGTAGTTCTGGTTTCGAGGACATATCGCTGTCATTCGACAGCGGAAGACGTTCCTGTTCGGCCGAGCTTGGACAGAGAATAAACAGCAGTCGCCAAGACGACACCCAATCAACACACGGCCGACCCACACAAGAAACCAACACGCGGCTTCGTGGATATGTCTTAGGAGACCAGTACTTACTCTTTCTTTTTAGTTACATAAGTGTTCCCTTTGTGATGACGGCTGACACGTAGACCTACACTATCACTTGGACAGTTATTCGTTGCATAGACACCCCACCGTATGTACATACGTCGGGGTATAACCATGGAATAATAACACGTGCGGTCCGGAGTTTGAAATCTGGCTGGCACACCGCAAAGAACATGCTGCAGTAGTCAGTAGTCATGTTGAAGAGCAAATCGAAGCAAAACCGCAACGATAAGAAAGAAAACGCCGCTAGTCTGACCTTGGTATGTACAAATTCCGCCGCTATTGATTTCGGCCCTCAAGTTACTGGCATAGGAGGCAAACAAATCTCATTCATCATCCCGCCGAGGTCTGGGCGAAACGATCAAACACGGTTTTCTCAACGTGCTGAAATCCAAACGCTCTGAAAACCCTGCAACTCATCATGGAAATTCTCCGATTTCTAAGGTGGGGTTTAGGTCCTGGTTGTTACCGTCACGGACTCGGCTCATGCCTGTTTTCATCTTATTTTTGGCGACCCTGCTGTTCTTTGCACCAGGGCGACGATCAAGCAATTAGATCCAAACCTGACGAGTCAACCATTCTTCCCTTAGAAGAAGAAAACACGTTCAGCGCTAACCTCAGCACAAATGAGTCGGGGATTACGGCTACAGGAGAGGTGTGTTATCCTTGCGAATTATTTCTACGGGTTAATTGTGAGGTGCATTATAATTATAGGATGTAGGTTTCCAAGATAATGACCCTCGCGCGGTTATTCATGTTGTAGAGCGGATTGATCCGGAAGATGCAGTTTCTGTCATACCACTCGTGAGCTGAATTGACTATCAAGGAGAAATTGTTCGAAATTTGCATTTGAATAGAAAGATCCATCTTCGCACGTCCACTTCTTCAAGGACGCGCAAAACTTCACGATCAACGACAGTCGTTTCGTCTCCGCCGGCCGAGATGTGCATTACAACATTACAAAGAACTATTTGGGTGGTGGGTATCATCGGTACCCCTTAGCGTGTTCTCCTACAAATGCCATCTTCAGATCGTTCGCTTAGCATGCTTCCATACGCTGAAGGCAGTGCTGGCATGGATACAACCAAGGTTTGTTTGGATGGTACAAGGACTGATATACTGGCCGAAATCCAAGGCTGGATCTCCATTACTGACGAAACTGCTCCGCGCATTTTCTGGCTTTCAGGGCCTGCTGGAACTGGCAAGTCCGCAATTGCACATACCATCGCTTTTTGGTGGATGGAGGGGGTCAAGGGCATCGGATCCTGCTTCTGTTTCAACCGACAGGCTATCACGCGTTGCGAAAAATTGTTCCCTACCATTGCTCGCGATTTAGCTGACCGTATCCCGGGCTTGAGGGATTATCTGATCGAACTCGTCGCAAAAGAGCCATCGCTCACCACTACTTCTGATGTTACTCAGCAGTGGCGCAAACTCATTGAGACACCTATTGTTTCCCTTTCGGGCGGCGTGGGTCCTGTTGTGATAATTATTGATGCTCTAGATGAGTCCGGTGATATGTTGTCACGCCGTCATATCCTTCCAATCCTTACAAAAGACTCTGTAAATTTGCCATCAAATTTCCGAATTCTTGTCACTTCTCGGCCCCTTCCCGACATCACCAAAGCATTTCGTGGCGCAAGCAGCGCCCGCCTCAAGTCCATGGACCACATCTCTAGGTCATCTACAGAAAGCGACATCCGGTTGTACATCTCTCATCAAGTGAGAGATAACGATGACTTCGATGATCAAACAATTAGCCAACTTACGCAAAAGGCGGATGGGTTGTTTGAATGGGCACGTCTTGCTTGCGAGTACATCAAGTACGCTGGCGACTTTTTGACTACCAGAGAGAGATCCGAAAATCTTGTTGTGCATGCTGGAGAGGGCGAGGCACTACTCGATAACATGTACATGATCATTTTGCAAAGTATCATTCGCCGCGCCGACAGCCGTTCCCTGGAACGCTTCCGCTCCGTCCTACGGTTGGTACTGTCAACGCGAGAACCACTTCCAATGGATGCTCTGAATGCTTTGCACAGCATCATGTACACCGAACATGATTATGGCGTGGCTACTGTTCTGCAACATTTGGGACCATTGCTCAGTGGTGTTTCCGATCAATCCATACCTATCCGCACCCTTCACTCAACTTTCTATGAATTCCTTACTACACGTGACAGGAGTGGCTCTTTCTTTGTTGATCTTTTAGACATTGATGGGGACCTAGGGTGCACCTGCCTTGGGGTAATGTGGCATGAGCTGCGATTCAATATCTGCAACTTCAAGAACTCCTATGTCCGGAATTCGGAGATTACTGGCTTTGGGCAGCAAGTCAGGGAGCATATCAAGCTCCACTTGTCATATTCATGCCGTTTCTGGGCTGATCATATCAGATTGGCACCATACCAGGAAAGCTTAGCAGGTCAAATATCAACATTTCTCCTGAATGAGAAGATGCTATTTTGGTTGGAGGTTCTTGGCCTGCTAAATCAGATAAACTTAGCTCCAACCCTGCTAGGAAATGTTGTGAACTGGCTTCAGGTAGGCAAATTGACCATTTGAATGAAAATAAAGCATGAACTCTTGTTCAGGGAAGTACCTGTGTTGATGCTGTTGCAGCAGCAAGAGATGGGATAAGCCTTTGTAGAATGTTTGGGAAAATTATTGAAGAAAGCACTCCCCATTTGTATCTATCAGGATTGCCTTTTTTGCCCAAGAACAGCATACTAAACAAGTACCTGGGTCATAAGTTTCCAAGGGTGCCAAGAATTGTTTCCATAAAAGCAGAAAAGTGGCCTAACTTACAGTTATCAATAAGAGGACATGTGCTTGCCATTAAATCAGTAGCCTTTTCACCAGATGGAAAGAGGATTGTATCAGGTTCTAGGGACAAAACTATCAGCATCTGGGATGCTGAAACTGGGGTACAGTTGTGTGGTCTTCTGCATGGCCATACTGGTTGGGTCATGTCAGTCACTTTTTCACCAGATGGAAAGAGGATTGTATCTGGTTCTACTGATAGGAATATCTGCATCTGGGATGCTGAGACTGGGGTACAAGTGGGCTACCCTCTCCAAGGCCACAGTGGTCCTGTCAATTCAGTTGTATTCTCACCAGATGGAAAGAGGATTGCATCAGGATCTCATGATCAAACAATCCATATTTGGGATGCTGAGACTGGGATGCAAGTAGGCAGTCCCTTAAAAGGGCACTTTGACTGGGTTACTTCAGTTGTCTTTTCACCAGATGGAATGAGGATTGCATCAGGTTCTTGTGATAACACTATCTGCATCTGGGATGTAATGAGGGGGGTGCAGGTAGGCAGCCCTCTGATGGGACACACTGATTCTGTCAAATCAGTTGCCTTCTCACCAGATGGAAAAAGGGTTGCTTCAGGGTCTGATGATTACACTGTCTGCATCTGGGATATTGAGACTGGGGTACAAATGGGAAGACCTCTCAAAGGGCACAGTCTTTTTGTTAATTCAGTGGCCTTTTCACCAGATGGAAGGAGGATTGTGTCAGGTTCTCATGATAGAACTGTCTGCATATGGGAAGCTGAGACTGAGGTGCAAGTATGCATTCCTCTCAAAGGGCACACTCACTATGTCAATTCTGTGGCCTTTTCACCTGATGGAAAGAGGATTGTGTCAGGCTCTGATGATCTAACCTTCTGCATTTGGGATGCTGAGGCTGTGGTTGAAATAGTTGATCCTCTCAAAGGACACAGTGGTTCTGTTGACTCAGTTGCCTTTTCATCAGATGGGAAGAGGATTGTATCAAGCTCTAGTGATACTACTATCTACATCTGGGATGCTGAGACTGGGGCACAAGTGGGTGATGCTCTCAGAGGACATACTGGCAGGGTCAATTCAGTTGCTATTTCACCAGATGGAAAAATAATTGCCTCAAGTTCAGATGACAGAAGTATCTGCATCTGGGATACTGAAACTGGGAAGCAAGTAGGCAAACCTCTCAATGTACACACTAGTTCTGTTGTGTTTTCACCAGATGGAAAGAGGATTGCATCAGGTCATTCAGATCATGCTGTCTACATCTGGGATGTTGAGACTAGGGTTCAAGTGGGATGTTCTTTTGAAAGACATACTCAATGGGTCAATTCAGTTGCATTTTCACCTGGTGGAAAGAGGGTTGCTTCAGGTTCTAATGATTGCACTGTCTGCATCTGGGATGTTGAGACTGGGGCACAAGTGTGGATTCATCACAGTGACAGGGTGAAATCAGTTGCCTTTTCACCTGATGGAAATAGGGTTGCATCAGGATCTGCTGATTCCACTATCTGCATCTGGGATGCTATGACTGGGATGCAAGTAGGCAGCCCTCTTAAGGGACACACTGATTCAGTTGATTCTATTACCTTTTTGCCAGATGGGAAGAGGGTTGTATCAGGTGCTATTGACAAGAGTATATGCATCTGGGATGTTGAGACTGGGGTGCAAGTTACCAATCCTCTCAAAGGGCACACTCACTGGATCAATTCAATTTCTGTTTCACCTAATGGGAAGAGGATTGCATCAGGTTCTTCTGATAACACTATTGCCATCTGGGATGCTGAGACTGTGGTTGAAGCAGACAGCCCTTTGACAAATAATACTGGAGACCTCCATATACATCATGTTATCAAATTCTCCTCTGTAACAGAACATGCATTACATAGCCCTTCTCAACTTTTCAAAAACACCCAAGAGTTACAACAAGATTGGAGGAGCCATGTCTTCCTCAATGATAAAGATGGCTGGATCACTGGACCAAGAGGTTCCTTGTTGATGTGGTTGCCACCAGGAAGTCGAGAGCAACTCATGTCACCAAAGATGCATGTGATGATTCCCCCTCCAATAGTTGAGTTAGATCTAAGCAAGATGGTTCATGGCTACATGTGGGATCAGTGTTATGAAGGTTAGCCGTGGTATCATCCATGTATATATAGTTTCCAAATTCCCATGCTCAAGATATGTATATAACTACTTGTATATATATGTGATAAAGCATTACAAATTTGGCCATCCAGAGCTTTTGTGGTTATTATTGAGAGACCAGCATAGGTTTTCAATATCCCAGTTCTTTGAAGGTCATTGGCATTTAGTAGTCTAGCTTATGTGTCTTAATGTCACATTCTGGTCACACCATGGACTTCCAAACTCCATAACAGGCAAACACTCTCTGTTAGGATGGATCCACACACACAACCACAAGCATTGCAGAAGCAATGAAGAAGACAAGAGGAGTCTATTGACACAATAGAATAGTGACCTGTGTAGAGGAAACTATCTAGAGTCTTAGGACTCCTACCTACAGACACACTTCCTTATATACCTGAGCCCATGTGCATACAGTCTGCACTGCCCCTAAGGCTATGCATGTGCAGCAACAGCCTAGACCCCTCCATGACTAGACTACTCCAGACCTTCTGCCTAGACTCCCATACAGCCACCCATAGCTTACCTGACAAGTCCTTCCATAATGGATCCTATGTACCCTGGGATGTCCATAGTTCTCCAGATAAAATACAGAAAACTACAGAAAAATAGAGGTAGTTGTAACATGACCCTCCCCTTAAGAATTCACATCCTGGGAAGTTGAGTTGGTCATCATTGAATTGAAAGAGTTTCAAATGAACTCATGTGGCACATCTTGCCCCACTGATCACCTTTCCAACACTGCCAATTTTGTTTGAGCTTTTTGAGGCACTCACACTCAAACTTGCTGTCTTCCCATCTGAATAACTGTTTCACCACTGGAGCTGCTGTGTGATTCTACCACTTGTGGAAGCTAGTGCTAACATCACAGACATTAGCCATCCTCCTAGGTGTGCTGAGGTTCACTTTGTGGAATTTTTGTACTTCCCTGTTGGCATTGCCCATGTTTTCTGCCAGTTTGTAGACTCCTCAATCAGGTAATTTTTCCACTTAATGAGGTGCTCTGGGCATCCTTTGCCACATCTACTAACTTGGCTGTCCATGACTTCCTTGACTTTGTGTTTGTCATCCTGTGACTCTTCCCCCATTGAGGTCTTTACACTCCCCCATGTTGATCCTGAGGACTCCTGGGGACTCCACAGGGACTACTGATGGATTTGAGATCCCCAAAAACACAGTAACATGGTTGGTGGAGTTAGTGTTGTCAAGGCTAGGCTTAGCTAAGCTATGGCTAAGCTAAGTGGCTATTAACCAGCTATAGCCAATTTATGGCCCTGCTCTCAACATTCTCCCTGCAGCCCTCACCACCTTCTCCTGCCCTCATCACACTGGCTTGCAGTCACACACTCACTGCTGTACTGGGGCCCAGATGAACAGATTTCATCTGGGCCCCTCATAGTATGTTTTTTTTCATTTTTATTTGTGGTTTACTGATTTTTTCACCCATGCCTATCCTGCCAAATTACCAGCCCCTTCTCAGCAACCCAGGTCTGTACCCATTTGCCCCACACTCACTTGCAAAACATATGACCCAAACACCCCACAGGGCCCAGACAACATTCATACTGGGCCCTTTGTAACCTTTTTCTTTGTTTTTTATACATAGCTAACTTTTTTTCAGCAATGTCAACAAAGCCAGCCCCTCCACTCAACCCACCCACTCCCACCCATTTGCCCCACCCACTCACATCCCATCCCAACTGCCTCTGCTCACCACTACTGATGCACCATTTCCACTCCCACCCACCACCACTTCTAGGGCTCCCAAAGTTCAATTCAGTTCAGTTCAGGGCCATTTTTGGCTGAACCTGAACCTGGACCAACTAGAGTTTGGTTCAGTTCCAGTTCAAACTGACTTGAACCATGCAAAAATTCCCTTGTAAGAAATTTCAAGCCTTTTCAAGTGTCAGGTGGTGCACCAGGGTGAAAACAAGTGTTGGCAGCATCAGGAACATGTCTACATGCTTACACAGTGGCCCTGCACCTCATATGAGAGTGTATGCAGCAGTAAGTGGGCAGCAGTGTAGCAGTAAGGTATGGTGGGGTGGTGCAGTTCTAGTTTGAACTAACTAGAACAATGGCAAAATTCCCATTTAGGAAATTTCAAGTGCCAGGTGGTACACTAGGGTTAAAACAAGTGTTGGCACCATCATGAACATATTTATCTGCTTACACAGTGGTCCTGCACCCCATATGGTTTGTTATGAGATGGTTTGAACTGACTTGAAGTGTGGGAAAATTGCCATTCAGGAGATTTCAAGTGTTTTCAAGTGTCAGGTGGTGCACCACAGTGAAAACAAGTGTTAGCAGCATCAGGAACATGTCTACATGCCTACACAGTTCATATGGTTTGTTATGAGAGTGTATGCAGCAGTAAGTGGGCAGTGGTGTAGCAGTAAGGTCTGGTGGGTTGGGGTGGTGAGGTGGTGAGGTGGTGAGGTAGTGCAGAGGTGGTAAAGTGAGCAGAAAGTGGTGGTCCAGTGGTGTTCAAGGCAGTGGAGGCAGTTGAGTCAGCAGTGGTGTGGAGAAAGCAGCAACCTTCTTTGTGTGTGCCAGCAGGCAGGTGGCAAGCAAGTGCATGGGTAGGCAAACAGGGAGGAGATTGGGGCAAGCAGGCAAACAGGGAGATGACTGAGTGAGAAGTCACAGGCAGGTGAGCAGGTGGGTAGGCGTGGGCAGGCATGATAGTGGACAGCAGTCACTTAGCATGAAGGGTGTTATGATAACACCATTGGATCTCTTAGGTCATAGAGGCAGCTAGGATGAAGACTCACATACACAAAGGCAAAGGCAGACAGTAAGACTCTATTGGAGTAGGATCATGGACTTGGACAACAGGATCAAGGCTTGATACAGATTTGATCTTATCTCATCTTATTGTTATCACATCAGGATGGAAACCCTTATCAGGTTATCAAAGATCTTATCTTGGAGGTTATGTAAGTGGACCATGAGTCAGACATGAGGATGAGTGTGAGGAGGCAGAGAGGCAGAGGCACAGCAGTGCACAGTAGGGAATGAGGGGGACAGCAGGTGGTAGTTGGGGTTAGGTGTAGGGGTATATAAGGAGGTCAAGTAGTTAGTAGCTACTCTATGACTCAAGATAGTTTGTCTTGCTCAGACAACTACTGTCATCATGCCTGCTATCATTGAGATGTTCCATCCTTATTATGACAAGCAAGCATATCATACCTCAGTTCTTTCTGGATATGGCTGGGTCTTGCAAAGTGGACATCCTGATCATATCCAGACAGAGCTTGGTGTCAGCAAGCACATTTTCTTGAAGTTGGTAGAGGCATTACAGTCAATGGGCTATTCTGATGGGTGAAGTGTGAGATTAGAGGAGAAACTAGCCATCTTTCTCTATATGTGTGTCACTGGTCTCACAGTCTGGCATAGTGGAGAGATTTCAGAGGGCAAATGGCACAATTACAAGGTAAGTGAAGGGCTCATCATTGCTGTGTAAATACTAAATACTCATCATTTCATGCTATTGCAGATATTTTTGTGAGATGCTTGAAGCATTCTCCTTTGCTCCATTTTACACAAAATATGTCCAACAGCCAACTTCCAATGATCCTCCATCCTTGTTTTTGGGGACAATCCCAAAATGTGGCCATTTTTTCAGCATGCACTTGGTGCAATTGATGGTTGCCACATTCCATATTATCCTCCTGCATCTGACTGGGAACTTTATCATGATCACAAGTGGTGGTGCTCACAGAACTGTTTGTTTGCTTGCACATTTTCTCTTTCCTTTACATATGGTCTGACTGGGTGGGAGGGATCAAGTTCTGATGCTCACATATTTAAAGATGCTATCATAAATGATCTTCAGGTTCCAGAGGGATACTACTTGTTGGCTGATGCAGGATTTCCTCATTGCAAGGAGCTCATGACTCCATATCCAGGCAAACATTATCATTTAAAAGAGTGGGAGTGTGCTAAGTTGAGGCATGGAATATTATTGCTATTTTATGTTGCTTGCTGACATGACTTCAAGGCCTGCTGATCCACAGGAACTTTTCAATCTACAGCATGCACAAGCTCAAAATTGCCTTGAACATATTTTTGGTGTTTTGAAGAAATGCTTTTGCATTCTTCTCATTGCTCCTGAATTTAAGAAGGACAAAGATGTTCAGAATCAGATTCCTTCAGCCCTTGCTGCTCTCCACAATTTTATCTGTCTACATGATCCTCAGGAGAAAAAACTACCTGGCAAGGATCATGACTTCAACTACCCTAATCCTGGACATTCAAATACAGGAAACTATGAATTATCCATTGAGGATCCCACTCCATTCATTGCACAATCAATAGCTAGAGCATGTCAAGAGATTGATGGCAGTGTTAGAAGGTTGTTCCAACAAAACCCCAAGGTTTGAGAAGAGAGAGGAAAAGAGCTATAGTTGGTCTGTGTATGACAGAAACAATCATAAGGCTAAGGAGCACTACCTACTAACCACTCCTTATATACCTTTGACCTCATGTTCTCCATGAGTCAATCATGTGATCTCTCCCTCCTGACACTCAATGACTCAGCCATCCTACAGTCACTGACATAACCCTCCTGTGGCTGCGTCTTATGTAAACAGTATGTAAACAGGAAATAAGAAAATAAAGAAATCATAACATAACCCCCTCTTCAAGGATTCGGGTTCCACATGATCAGGATCTGTTCATTCTGCTTCTCGGTGATTTCCTTTCCATTTTTGCCAATTACGTTCCAGCTTTTCCAGGTACTCGTGTTCAAATTTTCCGTCTTCCCACCCGTATAATTTTTTAGACACTGGTGGTTGAGTATAGTTTAAATATGGTGTGAACGATATTTCTTGTCCATGGAGTCTCCTCAGCGCTCCCGGATTGAGTCGATGGAAATCATCGACACTCCTCTTGGCATGGTTGCAATTCTGCGCCAGTTCCCATGAAGCTTCTTCGAGTGGGTAATTCCTCCACTTTACCAAATATTCCAACTGACCTTGTCCTCGTCAGTTAATTTGACTATCAAGTATTTTTTCCACCTCATAGTCACCAGTGGTGTTCTCTTTCTCCTGCTTCTTCTTCTGGCCTGCATTTTTGCTGGCTTGTATTGGAAACAAAGGTGTGTGATATGGTTTTAACAGTGATTCATTAAAAACATTGTACACCTTCCAGGATGCAGGGATGAGAATTCGGTACGCAGATGGTCCAACTTTTTCGAGAACTTTGTAAGGTCCTAAGAATCGCTCGCCTAGTTTTTTCGTTGGACGAACTGTTGGCAAATGTTCGGCATTTATGTACACTAGATCGTCTTTTTTGTACAATATAGATGCCTTTTTTCTCTTGTCGTATTGTAATGACATGCCTCCTGTGCGCCTTCTTAAGAGCATTCTGAGCTTGGTTCCAGACCACTTGTCTTCCACGAACTGGGTAACCGCCTCGACCGTAATATGACCTTGTATCAATTTTGTTCCTTTATTTGGGTGTGGCCATATTCATGTAGAAAGGGGATACCCTGTTGCTGAGTGCTCCCAATTGTTGTAACAGAACTGAGCTATTGCTAACCAGTCGCTCCAATCATCCTGATTTTCATTGATGAAGGTAGATAGTAATTGTTCTGCTATCTGATTAACCCTTTCCATCTGTCCATCTGTCTGTGGATGAAATGCGGTCAATGGATTGCCTTTAATTCCCAGTATTCCAAAGAGTTCCTTTGTGAATTTAGATATGAATTGTGGCCCCCGATCACTGATGATCTTCTCCGGTATTCCATGATTTTTGAAAATATGATCCCAGTATAAAGTGGCTACTCCTAATGATGTTATCATCATATTGGTGGGTAGAAAATATGCCATTTTTGAAAATCAGTCTACCACTGTTAAGATCGCATTATATCCCTTTGATTCTGGTAAGGGTCCAATCAGATCTACCGATATGTGTTTCCACGGAGTATCAGGTATCGTATGTGGATTCAGCGGAGCTGCTCGCTTCTGTCTATCTGGTTTAACAGTTTGACAAGTCCTACATCCTTGAATGTATTTCTTAATGTCCTCTCCCATATTTGGCCACCAATATCCTCAAGTTATCAACTCTAAGGTTTTAGCTATCCCTGGATGTCCCCTATCATGATGTATTTGGATTACCTCCTCCCTTAATTGTATTACTGCTGGTACATAAATTCTTCCCTTCCATGTCACCAAATTCTGTTCTTTTTCATATTCAAATCCTTCTTTTTTCTCTTTTAATCCTTTTTCCACCTGTTCATCCCATTGTCTTTTATTCACTTTTTTAATGTCTTTTTCCAGTTTTTCTAATCCTATTTCACTTCTATCCCAACATATAAACAAATCTTCTTTTAACAATATCACATCTTCATTATCCCTTTCTCCTTTTTCATATCCAGCTCTTCTTGACAACAGATCTGCTTTGGAATTTGACTTGCCAGACCTATGTTTTATTACAAAATTGTATTCTTGTAAATCCATGACCCATCACGCCTGTCTGTGATTTAGGTTTTGTGGTTTCCGGAAATATGTCAAATTTTGATGATCTGTTAAAATCTCGATTATCTCCTTTGCTCCTTTTAAATATTGAGACCATTCATATAAGGAGTGCATGATTGCAAGCATCTCTTTATCATAAATTTCATAATTCCTTTCTGCTTCATTTAAAGCTCGTGAAATGAATGCAACCAGTCTCCATATTCCATTCTGTTGTTGAGACAATATTGATCCTAATGCAAAGTCTGATGCATCTGTCTCAATCTGAAACTGTCCTCCTTTGTCTGGTATGGCTAATACTGCCTCCTCCACTATTCTTTCCTTCAGTTTCCTCATAGCCTCCACTTGTCAAGGACCCCATTCCCAATCTTTCTTTCCTGTCAATTCTGTTAGAGGTTTTGCTTCTTTTGCAAATCCTTTCACAAACTGATGATAAAAGTTGACAAATCCCAAGAATTGTTGTACTTCTCATTTATTCTTAGGTTCAGGCCAATCTTTTACGGCTTTTACTTTTGCTGGATCCATTTGTACTGAATCCTTGGTGATTATCATTCCTAAAAATTCGATTTCTGCTTAGGATTAATTCTGTTCTCTTTCATAATTCGAATCCTACTTTTTTCTTCTTAGTCCTTTTTCCACCTGTTCTATAATACAAATATCCTACCAACTAACCCCTATATCACAAACACACCAACACATCGACACCGAACCACACAAAACCACAACAAACCCAATATATCTATTTATTTACTTTTTTAATGTCTTTTTCCAGTTTTTCTAATCCTATCTCACTTCTGTCCGCATTGTATA
>JAENRT010000082.1:89162-117078 GCA_032173475.1 Amanita phalloides
TGTCGAAATAACATTTTTCAGGTTTTAGTGATAATTGATTCTTCTCCAGCTTTGTCAAAATTCGATTTACATGTTTTTCATGTTGTTCTTTTGATTGCAAGAACACTAATATGTCATCCATGTAAATCACCACCCATCCTCAGGAGTTCCTCCCGAACAGATCTTCATCATGGTTTGAAAGGTAGCGTGAATTGTTACCACAAGAACATTACTAAAGGCTCAAAAGTCCTGTTTGTTCGAAAGCTGCTTTCCATCATCACCATCTTGATCAGATATTATTATATCCCCAAGAATATCCATTTTTGAAAAGATCTTGCATTACTAATTTGTCTATCATTCTGATATTAAAAGTAATGGATAAGATTCTTAAATGGTCATTTCTTAAGTTTTTGATAATCCTGTACTGGTCTCAAGATCCTCTTTCTTTTTGACAAAGAAGAATGGTGATGCCATTGGAGATTTGCTGGTCTTATCCTCACTTTCTAAGTTTTCTGTAAGAAAATCTTCAACCAACCTTTTGTTCCTCCCTTTAATGGGTAATTTTCAATCTAAGGATTAGATCCCGGTTATAATTCGATTGCATGATCCCATGGGTTCTCGGTGGTTAATTCATCAAGGTAGGTTTTTTCGAAAACTTTTCGGTGGAGTAGAATAAGTGGATGGGTACTATCTTTCCAGTTCGTTATTTTTTTGGGAGCAATTTCGTGCTTTAGATTGAAAAGCCGTAATTGTAATTCTTCCTGTCCCAATATGAACGCTAGTAACGAATCTCCTTCTTCCATCATTTTGTTCTTCCTCTTTGGGTTCACATTTGACATTTTCCAGCATGCTCCGGAACATCGTGAAAAGGAATATTTGTTTTTCCAGTTTATCTTGGATTATGATATTTTAACCAATCATGCCTAGGAACAATATGTCTTCCTAATGCTGATACACCAATTCAATGATTCCCAATGATCCCCTATCCTCAACTTTAGTTCTACCATTTCTTCTAAATCTCCCACCATTTCGTTTGTCTCATCAGCATTAAAGACTGGAATGGTTTGGTAGCTTCCTGTTGTTTATTTATTTTGTCATAAATGCTTTATCACACATGATGCTGTACACCGAGTCACTATGCTTTATCTCAAGTTTTGTAAGGAAGTCTTTAGTTGTACATGACGTATAAACAAGTCCTCTTTTAATAGTATTACATCTTCATTGTCTCTTTCTCCTTTTTCATACCCTGCTCGTCTTGATAACAGATCCGCTTTGGAATTTGACTTGCCGGACCTATGTTTTATTACAAAATTGTATTCTTGTAAATCCATAACCCATCGCGCCTGTCTACGATTTAGGTTCTGTGGTTTCCGGAAATATGTCAAATTTTGATGATCCGTTAAGATCTCGATTATCTCCTTTGCTCCTTTTAGATATTGAGACCATTCATATAAGGAGTGCATAATTGCGAGCATCTCCTTATCATAAATTTCATAATTTCTCTCTGCTTCATTTAAAGCTCGCGAAATAAATGCGACCGGTCTCCATACCCCATTTTGCTGTTGAGACAATATTGATCCTAATGCGAAATCTGATGCATCAGTTTCAATTCGAAACTGTCCTCCTTCATCCGGTATGGCTAATACCGCTTCCTCCGCTATTCTCTCCTTCAGTTTTCTCATTGCTTCCGTCTGTCGAGGACCCCATTCCCAATCCTTCTTTCCCGTTAACTCCGTTAAAGGCTTTGCTTCTTTTGCAAATCCTTTTACAAATCGACGATAAAAGTTGACAAATCCTAAAAATTGTTGTACTTCCCGCTTATTCTTAGGCTCTGGCCAATCTTTTACGGCTTTTACTTTTGCTGGGTCCATTTGTACTGAATCTTTGGTAATTATCATTCCTAAGAATTCAATTTCCGTTTTATCGAAATAACATTTCTCAGGTTTCAAAGATAGTTGATTCCTCTCCAGCTTTGCCAAAATTCGATTTACATGTTTTTCATGTTGTTCTTTTGATTGCGAGAACACTAGTATGTCATCCATGTAAATCACCACCCATCCCTCAGCGAGTTCCTCCCGGAACAGATCATTCATCATCGTTTGAAAGGTAGCTGGTGAATTCGTTAAACCAAAGAACATTACTAAAGGCTCAAATAGTCCTCGGTTTGTTCGGAAAGCCGCCTTCCATTCATCACCATCTTTAATACGGATATTATTATATCCCCAGCGAATATCCATTTTCGAAAAGATCGTCGCATTACTTAATTTGTCTATCAGTTCTGATATCAAAGGCAATGGATAACGATTTTTAATGGTCATTTCGTTGAGTTTCCGATAATCCTGTACTGGTCTTAAGGAACCGTCTTTCTTTTTGACAAAGAAGAATGGTGATGCCATTGGTCCTTGTCTCCATCCGAATCCGCAAAACTGACATCCTGCTTCCTCAAAATCGTGCCCAGACGTACTCCTCCATGGGGATATTTCGGCCATTATACTTGTTGTAAGTATCTTGGCTCAAGAAGGATACTGTAGCAGTATCCCCTTTCCTCCATGGTTCAGCCGACGTTGTCGATAGTGCCGGTTTGCCTGGTAGTTTGGACTCTATTTCCTTAGCCCATTCTGCAATTCGTTCGTCTGTTCCTCTATCGTTTCTTCTCCTACAGCGAGAAAATAGTCCAGACTCACGTTCTTGCTGCCCATTACTCCTAGCCCCTTGTAGTTCTTGGGGTTTGGGTTCGCCTTATAAATGTGTACACCTTTTTCTTTTTCGTAAGGTGAATATCGAACCGACTCGATTTGGTTCTCGACTGGCGTATTGCTGCGGCTTCATAATGTTTCCATTAAGCGCATGCATTCGTTCCGCTCCTCAGGGACAACACCATCCTCGTGTTCAGCGTGATGACATTCCATCCCGTGTCACAATTGAAGTTCGACGGCGTGTCGAACAATGCTTTCGGATTACGGAGGTCGCTCCATTTGTTTAAAATCTACCACGTTCTGTAGTCTAGCGCCGCCTTGCGCTCTGCCTCTCAAGCCGCCGTTTTAGAGCAGCTTCTCGCGCTTCTCCTGCATTAGCGCCTTCCACCTTCCTCCTGCTCGGAACCGACGCTTCCTCGAGTCGTTCGCCTCCCCTGAGCCTCTCGCTCCAGTCTCGCTTTTTCTCTTCTTTGCTCCTGAGCCAACGATGATATGCTTTAACGTGTGGCATCACGTTGTCGCCTGTCCACCACAGCGGCGACCTTTCTTCTGAACCTTTTTTTGTATTTGCGCTCACCCCCATTCTGCCTCAAAGCAATCCGATTCTCCGCCAGTCATGTTGGCAAACGGCAAACGTAACGAAAGACCTGATCCATTGTGAAGTGATAAGGTGTTGATGATAAGATGATGATGATAAGATCGTTATGTAACGACCCGCGGAATGCCTCGTGTAAAAGGCCGTGTTTCGTTCTGTAACAAAAATCTTCGACAACTTCAGTCTTATCAGCACTACTGACAGTTGTCCGTTTTCGGCAATACGTAGACGATCTCAGTTGAGACGATGTCTCAGGAATGTCAGCGAATGACTGCAAGACTGGTGCGGGGCTTCACTCAGTGTCCTCGTGCTCAGCTCAAAAGAACTGAACGTTATGGTATCCTGAGACTGTTCTCCTTGATACACGTCACGTCAAGCAAGTTGTCTCTTGTCGACCAACGGCAGTTAGCTCGGTCCGTACTGGTGCACCTTACACCACCGTAGAGACGAAGTCTCCCACTGTTTTGTTGCCTAGACCCACGGTTTCATCGCCGCATCTATGATTCCCGACGCTTGCCCTACAGCAAGGGGTGCTCTTCCATAGCCGTTTGTCGCCTGAGAATAAACCAGTCGAATGTCCCTAGACGTGGAACGATGTCGACGAAAGTGAAAGAAAGTTTGCCTCGTGTAACGTTGAGCAGATCTGCTCTTCTTATAGAGTTCAAACGTGAGGTAGATAGCTTACGATTATGTTAGAGGCGTTCCAACACAACCTCAAGGTTTGAGAAAAGAAAAGAGAGAGACGAGAACCAGAGTTGCTGTGTGGTACGACACAAACAATCGTAAGGCTAAGGAGACTACCTACTAACCCTCCTTATATACCTTTGTCCTCATGTTCCCCATGAGTCAATCATGTGAATCCTCCCCTCCTGACTTCCGATGACTCAGCCATCCTCTGTCGCTGACATAACCCTCCTGTGTTGGCTCTTATGTAATTAAGAGAAAAGAGAAATTAAAGAAATCGTAACAGGGATGTAAGTGTGCTATGGCTCAAAGATGGGAGTATGGGCTGAGCCTAGATCCTTGAAGAGGCTATGAGGAGTCCAGATTGGGCATGCTGAAAGAGGCAATGGAGAGGAAAAGAAGCATTAGAGAAGCATGGACTGCGCGATTAGAAGACCCACCTCATGGAGCAAACATGGTAGGCTGCCATTGGGTTTTTGCATTGAAGTGTGATTCAGCTGGGAAATATCATTTGGTACAAAGCACACCTAGTGGCCCAGGGGTTCTTGCAAGTGCCAGGTGTCGATTTCTTTGACACATACACCCCTGTAGCCAAATAGCATCCATTCACACCACCCTTGCATATGGCGCTGAGTGTGATATGAAATCCACAGGTCAATGTCAGAATGCATACCTAAACAGTTCATTCATTGACAATGAAATTATTCAATGTGTCAACTGGCTGGACTTACTTTAACAGAATGACAAGTGCCAAGGTCCTATGTCTTTTATGCCCTTTGTACAGTCTGTGTCAGTCAGCACATGGACTGGTATAAATGTCTCTGCAATGCTTGCAGAACAACACTTGAGCATGGTATGTGTGATGTGGACCAAGCAGTCTTCTATTGGAGAAGGGAGCAGATGATTATTATTGTCATGCATGTAGGATGACTTGACAGTTTTGACATTGTCATGGAACTGATGGTGTGGGTGAAAGATGGTCTTGGCACAGAGTTCCGAATTTGGACATGGGTGAGATCATTGCATCTTTAGGGTTTGTAGTGAAACACAACAGGGAGTGCAGGTCATTCTATATCACAGGAGAACTATATTGATTCAATTTTCCAGTGTTGATTTGAAGATATTCAAAACCTGCAGCTTACCCATGACCCAACCTCCCAGCTCTCCACTAGCAACTCTCCCACCACTTACAGGATTTTCCATGATGACAACTAAGCTGTATAGGAAGCGTTGATCCCTGAGTATCCACTTTGGGACTAGGCCAGAATTCATACCACCATTGGAATCTTGTCAAAATATAATGAGAAGCCTGGTTTAGCTCACTGGAAACACTGTGAAAAGTTTTTGCATACCTTGCTGGAACAACAGGACTGGTTTTGATGCTAGGGGGAAGCACAGCACTTGTAGGCTACACTGACACCTGATGTTCAATGCGATGAAGACACAAAGCCATCTCAGGCTATGCTTTTATGATAAAGTTAAAGAAACAAACCTTGATTGCTTGTCAACTACTGAGGCCTGAATATGTCACAGCAATGCATCCTGCAAAGGAAGCACTTTTGGTTGCATTCTTGGCATCTCAGGTCTTCGACATCAAGCTGGGGCTTTACCTCTACATTCCAAATGACAGTCAGCTATAAGCACTTACAAAGATACATCAATACCATGCCCAGAATGAAACATATCAATGTCTGTTTCACTTTATTCATTGGATAGTTGAGGAAGCCTAATCAGCTTGGTTTATTGTCTACAGATGACATGGTGGCTGACGTTTTAACTAAAAGCATTACCAAGCATGAAGACCAAAACAACTTGGCTGCTTGCTTGGACTCGTCAGTCTTGAGTGTTGGAATATGTGGTTCAACCCCAGTGATGTGTGTAAGGGACAATCATTGATGCGCTTGATGTGCATCATTTCTATTATTGGTATGCATTCTATTATATTATTTGCTTCTGGTGAAATGTTGAATGGCTTTATCTTCTGCCACACAGCCCTATCAGTGCTGTTGCTGATAGTGCTATATAGTTAGACTTTGCTAGTTTTGGCCCTCAGTTGTTTATTGCCACAACTGAGGTGAGCAACATATTATACTTTATGTTATATTTTGTCTAACATACTGTATCACATTCATTATTACCTACCAGGTACTGTACAAGTGCAATACAGTTGTTTATTGCCAATGACTGAGTCACATTTGTTATTTCTACAAAGTGTGCCCTGTGAGGAGGGTATTCTCATCTAGAAGGAGACCATGGCTTCTCAATGACAATGAATCTCATTCTGATTTAATGGAGGCTCTCCAAATGTTGAAGTACTCAATCACAGAGATCACTCACCTAAACTTTTACTGAAGGACCTTTTGTGGATGATGAACTCAAAGAATTGAATTACAAGCCAGGACAGCCCCCTCTGAAGATGCAGACACTTAAGCCATAGCTTGTATCAGGCAGAGCTAAGTGGAGATGAACTGGAAGAAATGTGTAGAGGCTGCAATTGGTGATAAGAAAGAAATGGAAGGACAGAAAGTTGAAAGAGAGAAGAAAGACACTGATTGACAAACAGCTCAGATGGCTTGTATGTATAATAAAAACAAGAATAGAATTATATGGGACCATGTAAGGCCATCACAACAGCTAGCTGTGGACTAGGTGGATGTTTCATGCATCATCATACATAAATTACATAATATGTAGCCACCTCACAGCCTAGGCATCACCATGAGTCTCCAAACAGTGGTAAGACAAAGGGAAGAGTAAAAGTAGCCAGTGATCAACAACACATGAGCAGGGGAGTGAGCAAGGAGGACAGAAGACAAGACACAGAACATGGGCAGTGAAAGGAGTCAGGGCCAAGAGTCAAAAAGAACATTGGAGCTGAAACAGATCTGAGACAAACACACACATTGTCCTGGAGTCAAGAAGGAAAAGGGGCACTGACTGGTTGATGAAACATGAAACAAGTGGCCCCCTTATGAGGTGGTCATCCTCTTGATCCAATCCTCCTTTCATCCTCAAACACAAATCCACTCAATCCAACTAACTAGTACTCTCCACCCACTTGTTTCTGTTTCTCTGTCATGAATTGTCACACCCTCACACACCTCATCCTCAGCTGTGAGCACCTGGTGTAGCTTGAGCTGCAACAGCTCATCCACACCTTACTCCCTGAACCCAAATCCACTGTGCCCCTGCACTGCCCATGGCCATGGCCTCATTTGTGGTTTCTTGGGCTTTTGAGATACGCTCCTGATGCCAAGTTTGAAGCCAAGCCAGAGCTAGAGCCAGAACCAAGAGATAACTGCCCTGAGACTTGAACAAGCCCGAATGATGGGTTATAACTCCTCACCAACACACCCTTGTGGTGTTGTTCTCACCAATGCTCATGTCCATCCTGTACCTGTCATCCCATCACACAAAAGAGAAAAAAGGAGGGCAAGAAAGGAGAAACACACCAAGTTGCATGTGTTGAAGCATGGGCACACCCATTCCATGCCATCCATAGGCTGGTAAAGCAGGCTTGACTATGATAGCACATGCACCATCCCAGGCCTCCATTCAAAAACAAACAGCACCATGTGTGAAAGGTGTCTCACCATGGTGCCTCACCCTACCTCATCCCTGCCACCATTGGTACAACATTAGAGATGAGGCTTGTGTCCTGATCCCAATTCCAAAGTGTCCGCACCCTGCTGGTGCTCCAGAACGGAGCACAGATTGTTGTCCCTCAAATGGCCAACTCGATGTGATTGTCATCTGAATCCCAGGTGGGGAGTATCATTGTTGAGTGAAAGGACCAGAGTGGTTGCAGCCAGAGCAGTTTGCAGCCAGCGGAATGTTGCATTCTGTGATGGCCTGGAGATTGATCCATGACTGCGGTTGACAAACATTTGCCTCACCAAAATGCCTAGTGATGTTGGAAAAGGAGCCTAGAAGTAACAGATATGGAAATTGGCTGGTTAATTGATGGTGTCCTTGACCAGGATTGAAAGGATAGGACAACAGGAGAATGCATCACCATCTCATCCAGTCCATCAATCATGATCACAACAGGTCCTCTTATCTCCTGTGCAATGTGAGTGAAGGTGCCTTGGCAAGTTTGCCACCACTGTTGCTGTTAGAATGTCATTCCACACAACCTCAGGTTTAGAGTAGAGAGAGAATGAGAGCGATAGTAAACTGTGGACAACAGAAACAATTGTAAGCTAAGGAGCACTACCCTACTAACCATTCCTTATATACCTTTGACCTCATGTTCCCAATGAGTCAATTCATGTGATCTCTCCCTCCTGACTCTCGATGACTCAACAATCTATAGTCGTTGACATAACCTCCCTGTGGCTGCGTCTCTTATGTAATTAAGAAAGTAATGAAAATAAAAAGAAATCGTAACATAACCCCCCTCTTCAAAGGATCAGGTTCCACATGATCAGATCCATTCGTTCCGCTTCTCAGTGATTTCCTTCCATTTTTGCCAATATGTTCTAGCTTTTCTAGGTACTTGTGTTCAAATTTTCCATCTTCCCACCCATATAATTTTTAGACACTGCTTGGGTGTAGTTTAAATACAGTGTAAATGATAGTTCTCACCCATGGAGTCTCCTTGCGCTCTGGATTGAGTTGATGGAAATGTCCAACACTCCCTCTTGCATGTTGCCAATTCTGCACCAGTTCCAAGAAGCTTCTTCAAGAGGTAATTCTTCACATTTACCACAATACTCCAGTGACCACGTCCTCGTCAGTTTTATTCCAACTATCAAGTATTTTTTCACTATCATAGTCACTGGTGTATTCTCTTCTCCTGCTGCTTCTTTTGCCTTTGTTTTTGCTGGCCTGTATTGGAAACGAAGGTGCATGATATGGTTTCAATAGTGACCTCATTGAAAATGTTATACACCTTCCAGGATGCAGATGAGAATTGGTACATGGAAGTCCTACTTTTTCCAGGACTTTATAAGTCCTAAAAACTTTTTGCCCAGTTTTTTAGTCCGTTCAAACATCAGCAAATGTTCAGTGTTTTATAGATGACTAGTCACTCTTTTGTACAATACGATGCCTTTTTCTTTTTGTCATTTATTGTAACGACAATCACCTCTTGTGCCCTTTAAGTGCATTCTGAGCTTGGTTCCAAACCTCCGCTTGTCTCCAGTGAACTGTGTAACTGCCTCAACTGTAATGTGACTGGTATCAATTTTTGTTCCCTGTTTGGTTCATCCATAATTCTATAAATGGGGAATACCCTGTTGCCAAGTTCCCAGCATTATAACAGAACTGAGCTATTGCTAACCAATCGCTCCAATCATCCTGATATTCATTATGAAAGTAAAGTAATTGTTCTGCTATTTGGTTGACCCTTTCATCTGTCCATCTGTTTGTGGAATGAAATGCTGTTGATGGATTGCCTTTGATTCCCAGTATTCCAAAGAGTTCCTTCATGAATTTTAGACATGAATTTGTGGTCCTGATCACTGATGAGCTTTTCGGTACTCCATGATTTTTAAAATGTATCCTATATAATGTGGCTATCCCAATGATGTTATCGATTGTAGTGGTAGGTAGGAAGTATGCCATTTTGAGAACTGGTTCTACCACTGTCAAGATCCATTGTACCCTTTTGATTCCAGTAACAGTCCAATCAATCTACCATATGTGTTTCCAAGAGTGTAGGAATTGCTGTGATTAATGGAAGCCACTTGTTTTGTCTTATCTGGCTTAATAGTTGACAAGCCTACATCCTTGAATGTACTTCTAATGTCTTCTCCCATATTTGGCCACCAACCTGGGTTCATTCCAGTGTTTACTTTCCTGGATTGACCACGATCATGATGTATTTGAATCACTCTTCCCTTAACCGTTATCTGCTGGTAACAATAAATTCTTCCCTTCCATGTTAACCAGTTTCTGTTCCTTTTCATATTCGAAGCCTTCCTTTTCTCTTTTAATCCTTTTTCCACTTGTCCATCCCATTGTCTTTGATTTACTTTTTTAATGTCTATTTTCCGTTTTTCTAAGCCTTATTCACTTCTATCCCATTTGTTCCATCAGCATTGAAGACTGGAATGGGTTTTGGTAGCTTCCGTGTGTTTATTTTGTTTTGTTCAATAAACGCTTTGTTCACACATGATGCTGTACACCCCGAGTCAACCAGTGCCTTAATTTCAAAGTTTTGTAAGGAGTCTTTAGTTTGTACTATGACTCCTAAATCCATTTGTCTCTGTCCCGTTGTTCTGACAAGACGTGACCTGGACTTCATGTGGTTTAAATACCACAACGCATCCTTTTCTGACATTTGATTCAGTTCACGAATTAATGTCTCATCCACTTCTTGTTCCCAGTCTTTCCTAACCCACGTTTTTGTATCTTTGATGGCTGTTTCCATCGGTTGATCCCAAATGCACCTTACCATCCATGGAGCTGACCATGTAATCAATCTTTGTTTGGTTGCGCTTATTGGTGCGTTTCTTAGACAATGTACGAGTGAACGACATTCATATAAAATTTCTGGTAATTTTACATGTGAATCCTCATATTCTACAATGTCTGTAACTTGTGAATTGAAACGCTCATTCACAAGTTGGTTTGAAAACCCAACTCCTCTGCTACTTCTTTCCTCTCCTCTTCCGTCAAATCCCTGACGTATTCCCGCGCCGAGTTCCATCGCTTCTCCACCTGCTTTCCTTTATCCTTCGGTGGCGCCCTACAATCCCGCTTCATATGTCCAACTTTTCCGCAGTTGTAACAAGTTATCGACGCTCGTCGACGGTCTACATCCATCGCATCCGGGTCTTTAGATGTTGACGCCGTTGCTGGTGAGTTTTGATTTGGAACCGGTCGGTTCTGCTGCCATGGCTTACTCGCGCTTTGCTGCCATGGTTTGTTTTGTCGGTTCTGCGTAGTCTGCGTCGGTTTGTTACCACTTGTCATGGTCATCGTCTTTGGATACAACTGCTGTGCGTCCCTCCAACTCTTCTCGATTGCCAGCGCCCGATCGTACCATCGTTGTAGATCCCCTGGTTGCGATCCGTCAATACTCCTTGCACCATCCAACATTCCAATCTCCACCACTCATCTTCCTAATGCCGGATTGAGACCTTGACAAAAGTGCATTACTAGTGCAATTCCGTTGTACCCTGTGAGCATTGCAATGCTCCTGAACTCAATGATATAGTCCTCGACTTTTCGAGAACCTTGTTTCAGGGTACTAATTTTTCGAGTCGCGTTGTCTCGTGTTTCCGTCGTCAAGAAGAAGTCTTTCATCTTTTGCTTCAGGTCCTCCCAATGATCGAATGGTGGTGGGTTATTGAATGGTTCCACTGCCCATGACCTGTCCTGCCTTCTTACTCCTGTTCTGCATTCCGCATACTGTAGTGGCCTCCCCAACTCAGCTAACAATGCAATCATGCCTGGCATAGCATTCCGTTCTGCTATCTCAGTTTCGAATTCTGCCTGTTCCGTTGTTTTTGCCGCTGACCAGTTTCCTGCCCGGTTGTCCATTCCCTTTCTTACTCGTTGTAGCGTGATCATCATCCTTTGCTTTGGATTTGTAACTCGAACCAATTCGAAATAATTTTCCATGGTTCGTAACCATGCCGCAATTTCCTTTGGATCCCCTTCGTATGCCTCCGGCATTTCCATCTTTAGGGTGGGTGCAGGGTCGCGCGGTGGATGTAAAGCATTATTGACCTGGTTGATTACGTTGGCCAATTGCGCTCCCTGTTCCGTTCGTTCCACGTCTGTTTGAGCATTCCATACTGTAGCGTTTGCAGCATGTCCGAATATCCCTATTGCTATGGTGATGAGTCCCACCAATGCCTGTATGAGTGCATCCATAATATTGAATCCAACTGAGTAATGTTGCTGGACCGATTTGTCCCCTCCATACTCTTCCAACACTTCTTTCGCACTTTTTCCCCATGTGCTGTGTTCGACGTGGAATTTCGCCTCCCTCCGATTGAAGGTTACTTTTACCCTGACATCTGGATCTCTCATGTCCTTTTCATACACTGCTATCTCTCCCCATGACGGATTGTACGGCCATGCGAATGCCCGCCAGTGCTGTCGTTTGAATAACCGAAGATAACATAGACCTGGGGTCTCTGGTCCCGATCCAGTGAATCCTCTTGGTGGTAACACTGCTTGACTAGTGTGTCGCACTTGCTGGTTCCACTTTGTTATATCGATGATGCTGGGCGGTTGTACCATCTCCATTTTCATTCGCATTTCCTCCTGTAACTCTTTATTATACCAGTCGCCCGACGGTTCTCCAAACCAGTTTGTCGTGAACTGACGTGTGACTCGTCTGCCAGCTCCCTGAAAGTGGTTGGACTGTACCGCCTGCGCATAAGTCCGTCTCGGATAGACAACTTCCTCGTCATTCTTGGCCGCACCAAGAGTGATCTTCTTCCACCAATAATTTTTCCCATACATATCAATATCTTCCCATTTGTATGGCGTTTCTACTCGTACTGCGGTGTTTTCTTCGAGTAGGATTTCGTCGCCTGGGTAAATGTGATACACTCCCTCCTTGTCTCCATCCCGAATCGCAAAACTGACATCCTGCTTCCTCAAAATCGGTGCCCATGACGTAACCTCCTCCATGGTGGGATATTTCGGCCATTTATACTTGTTGTAGTATCGTGGCTCAAAGAGATACGTGTAGCAGTATCCCCTTTCTCTCCATGGTTCGGCCGACGTTTGTCGATAGTGGCCTGGTTTGCCTGGTAGTTTGGACTCTATTTCCTTAGCCCATTCTGCAATTCGTTTCGTCTGTTCCTCTATCGTTTCTTCTCCTACAGCTGGGAGAAAATAGTCCAGACTCAGCGTCT
This sequence comes from Amanita phalloides, assembly GCA_032173475.1. Taxonomy (NCBI): domain Eukaryota; kingdom Fungi; phylum Basidiomycota; class Agaricomycetes; order Agaricales; family Amanitaceae; genus Amanita; species Amanita phalloides. The sequence continues at coordinate 101,939 of JAENRT010000082.1, forward strand.
TGCTGCCCATTACTCCTAGCCCCTTGTAGTTCTTAGGGGTTTGGGGTTCTGCCTTATAAATTGTGTACACCTTTTTCTTTTCGTAAGGTGAATATCGAACCGACTCTGATTTGGTTCATTCTTGGCTGGCGTATTGCTGCGGCTTCATAATGTTTCCATTAAGCGCATGCATTAACCGGTTCCGCTCCTCAGTGGACAACACCAGTCCTTCGTGTTTCAGCGTGATGACATTCCATCCACGTGTCAACAATTGAATGTTCGACGGCGTGTCGAACAATGCTTTCCGGATTACGGAGTCTGTCTCCATATTGTTTAACAAGTCTACCAACGTCTGGTAGTCTAGCGCCGCCTTGCGCTCTGCCTCCTCAAGCCGCCGTTTATGGAGCAGCTTCTCGCGCTTCTCCTGCATTAGCGCCTTCCACGCTTCCTCCTGCTCGTGAACCGACGCTTCCTCGAGTCGTTCTGCCTCCCGCTGAGCCTCTCGCTCCAGTCGTCGCTTTTCTCTTCATTGCTCCTTGAGCCAACGATGATATGCTTTAACGTGTGCATCACGTTGTCGCCTGTCCACCACAGCGGCGACCTTCTTCTGAACCTTTTTTGTAATTGCGCATCCACGCACCCATTCTGCCTCAAAGGCAATTCCGATCTCCGCCAACGTCATGTTGGCAAAGGGCAATACGTAACGAAAGACCTGATCCATTGTGATTAGTGGATAAGGTGTGTGATGATGATGATGATGATGATAAGATCGTTATGTAACGACCCGCGGAATGCCTCGTGTAAAAGGCGTGTTTCGTTCTGTAACAAAAATCTTTGACAACTTCAGTCTATCAGCACTACTGACAGTTGTCCGTTCGTTCGGCAATACGTATGACGATCTCAGTTGAGACGATGTCATCAGGAATGTCCAGCGAATGACTTGCAAGACGTGGTGCCCGGGGCTTCACTCAGGTGTCCTCGTGCTCAGCTCAAAAGAACTGATACGTTATTGGTATCCTGAGACTGTTCTCCTTGATACACGTCACGTCAAGCAAGTTGTCTTCGTTGTCGACCAACGGCAGTTAGGCTCGGTCCGTACTGGTGCACCTACACCACGTAGAGACGAAGGTCCTCCCAACTGTTTTGTTGCCTAGACCACGGTTTTCAATCGCCGCACTACTGGATTCACCGACGCTGCCTCTACAGCCAAGGGTGTGCTCTATCGCAGTAGCCGTTTGTCGCCTGAGAATAAAGCGCAGTCGATGTCATCCTAGAACGTGGAACGATGTCGACGAAAGTGAAATGAAAGTTTGCCTCGTGTAACGTTGAGCAGATCATGCTCTTCATTATAGAGTCAAACGGTGAGGTAGATAGCCTTACGATTATGTTAGAAGGGCGTTCCAACACAACCTCAAGGTTTGAGACGAATAGAAAAGAGATGAGACGAGAACCAGAGTTGCTGTGTGGTACGACACAAACAATCGTAAGGCTAAGGAGCACTACCTACTAATCACCCCTTATATACCTTTGTCCTCATGTTCCCCATGAGTCAATCATGTGATCCTCCCCTCCTGACTTCCGATGACTCAGCCATCCTGCTGTCGCTGACATAACCCTCCTGTGGTTGCATCTTATGTAATTAAGAAAAAGAGAAATTAAAGAAATCGTAACAGGGGGAGTGTAAAGTAGTGGCTATGGCTGCAAAGATGGGGGAGTTAGGTGGGCTTGAGCCTAGATCCTTGGAAGAGGCTATGAGGAGTCCAGATTGGGCATGCTGGAAAGAGGCAATGGAGGAGGAGAAAGAAGCATTAGAGAAGCATGGGACTTGGCGATTAGAAGACCCACCTCATGGAGCAAACATGGTAGGCTGCCATTGGGTTTTTGCATTGAAGTGTGATTCAGCTGGGAATATCATTTGGTACAAAGCACACCTAGTGGCCCAGGGGTTCTTGCAAGTGCCAGGTGTCGATTTCTTTGACACATACACCCCTGTAGCCAAATTAGCATCCATTCACACCACCCTTGCATATGGCACTGAGTGTGACTATGAGATCCACCAGGTCAATGTCAAGAATGCATACCTAAACAGTTCATTCATTGACAATGAAATTATTCATATGTGTCAACTGGCTGGACTTACTTTAACAGATGACAAGTGCAAGGTCCTATGTCTTTTATGCCCTTTGTACAGTCTGTGTCAGTCAGCATGTGACTGGTATAAATGTCTCTGCAATGCTTTGCAGAAACACTTGAGCATGGTATGGTGTGATGTGGACCAAGCAGTCTTCTATTGGAGAGAAGGGGAGCAGATGATTATTATTGTCATGCATGTGGATGACTTGACAGTTTTGACATTGTCATTGGAACTGATGGTGTGGGTGAAAGATGGTCTGGCACAGGAGTTCCGAATTTTGGACATGGGTGAGATCCATTGGATCTTAGGGTTTGTAGTGAAACACAACAGGGAGTGCAGGGTCATTTCTATATCACAGGAGAACTATATTGATTCAATTTTCCAGTGTTTTGGATTTGAAGATATCAAACCTGCAGCTGTACCCATGGACCCAACCTCCCAGCTCTCCACTAGCAACTCTCCCACCACTTCACAGGAATTTTCCATGATGACAACTAAGCTGTATAGGGAAGCCGTTGGATCCCTGATGTATGCCACTTTGGGGACTAGGCCAGATATTGCATACACCATTGGAATCTTGTCAAAATATAATGAGAAGCCTGGTTTAGCTCACTGGAACACTGTGAAGAAGGTTTTTGCATACCTTGCTGGAACACAGGACTGGGTTTTGATGTATGGGGGAGAAGCACAGCACTTGGTAGGCTACACTGACACTGATGGTTCAATGCATGAAGAGCACAAAGCCATCTCAGGCTATGCTTTTATGATAAGTTCAAAGAAACAAACCTTGATTGCTTTGTCAACTACTGAGGCTGAATATGTCACAGCAATGCATGCTGCAAAGGAAGCACTTTGGTTGCATTCTTTGGCATCTCAGGTCTTCGACATCAAGCTTGGTGCTTTACCTCTACATTCCAATGACCAGTCAGCTATAGCACTTACCAAAGATCATCAATACCATGCCCAGATGAAACATATCAATGTCTGTTTTCACTTTATTCATTGGATAGTTGAGGAAGGCCTAATCAAGCTTGTTTATTGTCCTACAGATGACATGGTGGCTGACGTTTTAACTAAAGCATTACCAAGCATGAAGACAAAACACTTTGCTGCTGTGCTTGGACTCGTGCAGTCTTGAGTGTTGGAATATGTGGTTCAACCCCATGTGATGTGTGTAAGGGACAATCATTGATGCGCTTGATGTGCATCATTTCTATTATTGGTATGCATTCTATTTATATATTTGCTTCTGGTGAAATGTTGAATGCTTTATCTTCTGCCACACAGCCCTATCAGTGCTGTGCTGATAGTGTCTATATAGTTTAGACTTTGCTAGTTTTGGCCCTCAGTTGTTTATTGCCACAACTGAGGTGAGCAACATATTATACTTATGTTATTATTTTGTCTAACATACTGTAGTCACATTCATTATTACTACAGGTACTGTACAGTGCAATACAGTTGTTTATTGCCATGACTGAGTCACATTTGTTATTTCTACAAAGTGTGCCCTGTGAGAGGGTATTCTCATCTAGCAAGGAGACCATGGCTTCTCAATGACAATGAATCTCATCTGATTTAATGGAGGCTCTCCAAATGTTGAAGTACTCAATTCACAGAGATCACTCACTAAACTTTACTGAAGGACTTTTGTGGGATGATGAACTCAAAGAAATTGAATACAAGGCCAGGACAGCCCCCTCTGAAGATGCAGACACTTATAGCCATAGCTTGTATCAGGCAGAGCTAAGTGGAGATGAACTGGAAGAAATTGTAGAGGCTGCAATTGGTGATAAGGAAGAAATGGAAGGGACAGAGGTTGAAAGAGAAGAAGAAGACACTGATGACAACAGCTCAGATGGCTTGTATGTATAATAAAAAACAGAATAGAATTATATGTGGACATGGTAAGGCCATCACAACAGCTAGCTGTGGACTAGGTGGATGGTTCATGCATTCATCATACATAAATTACATTATATGTAGCCACCTTCACAGCCTAGGCATCACCATGAGTCTCCAACAGGTGGGTAAGACAAAGGGAAGAGTAAAAGGTGAGCACAGTGATCAGACAACACATGAGCAGGGGAGTGAGCAAGGAGGACAGAAGACAAGACACAGCAACATGGGCAGTGAAGGAGTCAGGGCCAAGAGTCCAAAAAGAACATTGGAGCTGAAACAGATCTGAGACAACACACACATTGTCCTGGAGTCAAGAAGGAAAAGGGGGCACTGACTGGTTGATGAAAACATGAACAAGTGGGCCCCCCTTATGAGGTGGTCATCCTCTTGGATCCAAATCCTCCTTGTCATCCTCAAACACAATCCACTCATCTCCACTACTAGTACTCTCCACCCACTTGTTTCTGTTTCTCTGTCATGATTGTCACACCCTCACACACCTCATCCTCAGCTGTGAGCACCTGGTGTAGCTTGAGCTGCAACAGCTCATCCACACCTTACTCCCTGAACCAAATCCACTGTGCCCCTGCACTGCCCATGGCCATGGCCTCATTTGTGGTTTCTTGGGGCTTTTGGAGATAGCTCCTGATGCCCAAGTTGAAGCCAAGCCAGAGCTAGAGCCAGAACCAAGAGATAACTGCCCTGGAGACTTGAACAAGCCCAAATGATGGGTATAACTCCTCACCAACACACCTTTGTGGTGTTGTTCTCACCAATGCTCATGGTCCATCCTGTCACCTGTCATCCCATCAACACAAAAGAGAAAAAAAGGAGGGCAGAAAGGGAGAAACACACCAAGATCTGGCATGTGTTGAAGCATGGGCACACCATTCCATGCCATCCATAGGCTGGTAAAGCAGGCTTGACATGATGAGCACATGGCACATCCCAGGCCTGCCTCATTCCAAAAACAACAGCACCATGTGTGAAAGGTGTCTCACATGGTGCCTCACCCTACCCTCATCCCCTGCCACCATTGGTGACAACATTAGAGATGAGGCTTTGTGTCCTGATCCCAATTCCAAAGGTGTCCGCACCCTGCTGGTGCTCCCAGAACCGGAGCACAGATTGTTGTGCCCTCAAATGGACCAAACTCGATGTGATTGTCATCTGAATCCCAGGTGGGGAGGTATCATTGTTGGAGTGAAAGGGACCAGAGTGGTTGCAGCCAGAGCAGTTGCAGCCAGCGGAATGTTGCATTCTGTGGATGGCCTGGAGATTTGATCCATGGACTTGGGTTGGACAAACATTTGCCTCACAAAATGCCCTAGTGATGTTGGGAAGGAGCCTAGAAGTAACCAGGATATGGAAATTGGCTGGTAAATTGATGGTGTCCTTGACCAGGATTGAAAGGATATGACAACAGGAGAATGCATCACCACTCTCATCCAGTCCATCAATCATGATCACAACAGGTCCTCTTATCTCCTGTGCAAGGTGAGTGAGAGGTGCCTTGGCAAGTTTGCACCACTGTTGCTGTTAGAATGTCATTCCACACAACCTCAAGGTTTAGAGTAGAGAGAGAATGAGAGCGATAGTTGAACTGTGGACAACAGAAACAATTGTAAGGCTAAGGAGCACTACCTACTAACCATTCCTTATATACCTTTGACCTCATGTTCCCCATGAGTCAATCATGTGATCTCTCCCTCCTGACTCTCGATGACTCAACCATCCTATAGTCGCTGACATAACCTCCCTGTGGCTGCGTCTCTTATGTAATTAAGAAAGTAATGAAAATAAAGAAATCGTAACATAACCCCCTCTTCAAGGATCAGGTTCCACATGATCAGGATCCATTCGTTCCGCTTCTCAGTGATTTCCTTTCCATTTTTGCCAATTATGTTCTAGCTTTTCTAGGTACTTGTGTTCAAATTTTCCATCTTCCCACCCATATAATTTTTTAGACACTGGCGGTTGGGTGTAGTTTAAATACAGTGTAAATGATAGTTCTCACCCATGGAGTCTCCTTGGCGCTCCTGGATTGAGTTGATGGAAATTGTCAACACTCCTCTTGGCATGGTTGCAATTCTGCACCAGTTCCCAAGAAGCTTCTTCAAGAGGGTAATTCTTCCACTTTACCAAATACTCCAGCTGACCACGTCCTCGTCAGTTTATTCGACTATCAAGTATTTTTTCCACTTCATAGTCACTGGTGGTATTCTCTTTCTCCTGCTGCTTCTTTTGGCCTGTGTTTTTGCTGGCCTGTATTGGAAACGAAGGTGCATGATATGGTTTCAATAGTGACTCATTGAAAATGTTATACACCTTCCAGGATGCAGGGATGAGAATTTGGTACATGGAAGGTCCTACTTTTTCCAGGACTTTATAAGGTCCTAAAAACTTTTTGCCCAGTTTTTTAGTCGGTCAAACCATCAGCAAATGTTCAGTGTTTATGTAGACTAGGTCATCTCTTTTGTACAATACAGATGGCCTTTTTCTTTTGTCATATTGTAACGACATCACCGCTTGTGCCCTTTTAAGTGCATTCTGAGCTTGGTTCCAAACCTCCGCTTGTCTTCCAGCAAACTGTGTAACTGCCTCAACTGTAATGTGACTGGTATCAATTTTTGTTCCCTTGTTTGGGTGTCATCCATAATTCATATAGAATGGGGAATACCCTGTTGCCAAGTGTTCCCAGTCATTATAACAGAACTGAGCTATTGCTAACCAATCGCTCCAATCATCCTGATATTCATTGATGAAAGTAGATAGTAATTGTTCTGCTATTTGGTTGACCCTTTCCATCTGTCCATCTGTTTGTGGATGAAATGCTGTTGATGGATTGCCTTTGATTCCCAGTATTCCAAAGAGTTCCTTCATGAATTTAGACATGAATTGTGGTCCCTGATCACTGATGAGCTTTTCTGGTACTCCATGATTTTTAAAAATGTGATCCTGATATAATGTGGCTACTCCCAATGATGTTATCATTGTATTGGTAGGTAGGAAGTATGCCATTTTAGAGAACTGGTCTACCACTGTCAAGATCACATTGTACCCTTTTGATTCCAGTAACAGTCCAATCAGATCTACCAATATGTGTTTCCAAGGAGTGTCAGGAATTGCATGTGGATTTAATGGAGCCACTTGTTTTTGTCTATCTGGCTTAATAGTTTGACAAGTCCTACATCCTTGAATGTACTTCTTAATGTCTTCTCCCATATTTGGCCACCAATATCCTCGGGTTATCAATTCCAGTGTTTTAGCTATTCCTGGATGACCACGATCATGATGTATTTGAATCACTTCTTCCCTTAACCGTATTACTGCTGGTACATAAATTCTTCCCTTCCATGTTACCAGGTTCTGTTCCTTTTCATATTCGAAGCCTTCCTTTTTCTCTTTTAATCCTTTTTCCACTTGTGCATCCCATTGTCTTTTGTTTACTTTTTTAATGTCTTTTTCCAGTTTTTCTAAGCCTATTTCACTTCTATCCCATTGTATAAACAAATCTTCCTTTAACAATATCATGTCTTCATTATCCCTTTCTCCTTTTTTGTACCCAGCTCTTCTTGATAACAAATCTGCTTTAGAATTTGATTTGCCAGACCTATGTTTTATTACAAAATTATATTCTTGTAGATCCATAACCCATCGCTCTTGTCTATGATTTAGGTTTTGTGGTTTCCAAAAGTATGTCAAATTTTGATGATCAGTTAAGATCTCGATTATCTCTTTTGCTCCTTTTAGATATTGAGACCATTCATATAAGGAGTGCATGATCGCAAGCATCTCCTTATTGTAGATTTCATAATTTCTTTCTGCTTCATTTAAAGCTCGTGAAATAAATGCAACCAGTCTCCATATTCCATTCTGCTGTTGAGACAATATTGATCCTAATGCAAAGTCTGATGCATCCATTTCAATTCGAAACTGTCCTCCCTCATCTGGTATTGCTAATACCGCTTCCTCTGCTATCCTCTCTTTCAGTTTTCTCATTGCTTCTACTTGTTGAGGACCCCATTCCCAATCCTTCTTTCCTGTTAACTCTGTTAAGGGTTTTGCTTCCTTTGCAAATCCTTTCACAAATCAACAATAAAAATTGACGAATCCCAAGAATTGTTGTATTTCTCATTTATTCTTAGGTTCTGGCCAGTCTTTTACAGCTTTCACTTTTGCTGGATCCATTTGTACTGAATCTTTAGTGATTATCATGCCTAGGAATTCAATTTCTGTTTTATCGAAATAACATTTCTCAGGTTTCAATGATAACTGATTCTTTTCCAGCTTTGCCAAAATCCGATTTACATGTTTTTCGTGTTGTTCTTTTGATTGAGAGAACACTAATATATTGTCCATGTAAATTACCACCCATCCCTCAGCAAGTTCCTCCCAGAACAGATCATTCATCATGGTTTGAAAAGTAGCTGGTGAATTTGTTAAACCAAAGAACATTACTAAAGGTTCAAAAAGTCCTCAATTTGTGCGAAATGCTGCTTTCCATTTGTCACCATCCTTGATACAGATATTATTATATCCCCAATGAATATCCATTTTTGAAAAAATCATTGCATTACTCAATTTATCTATCAATTCTGATATTAATGGTAATGGATAGCAATTTTTAATGGTCATTTCATTAAGTTTTCGATAATCCTGTACTGGTCTCAAGGATCCATCTTTCTTTTTGACAAAGAAGAATGGTGAAGCCATTGGAAATTTACTGGGTCTGATTTGCCCACTTTCCAAGTTTTCTGTAAGAAAGTCTTCCAAAACCTTTTGTTCCTCTCAGTTCAATGGGTAAATTTTGCAATCTAGGGGATTAGATCCCAGTACTAATTCGATTGCATGATCCCATGGTCTTCATGGTGGTAGTTCATCAAAGGTTGTTTTTTCGAAGACTTTACGATGAGGTAGGTAATGGGATGGTACAATCTCTTCTAAGGACCATTTTACTTTGTTCTGTGAAGCGATTTCTGTAGCTTTAGATTGAAAAGCTCACAGTTGTAATTCTTCTTGTCCAATATGAACCACTAGTAAATGATCTCCTTCTTCCCATTCATTCTCTTCTATTTCCTCCTCTGGTTCATTCACATTTGAAGTCTTCCAACATGCTCCTGGACATCATGAAAAGGTCAATATTTGGTTTTTCCAGTTTATTTCTGGATTATGATATTTCAACCAGTCATGTCCTAAAAACATATCCATCTTTCCTAATGCTGATACTCCGAATTCTAATGATTCCCAATGATCTCCTATTCTTAGCTTCAGTTCCACCATTTCCTCCAGATCTCCACCCACATTTCATGTTCCATCAGCATTAAAGACTGGAATGGGTTTTGGTAGCTTCCATGTGTTTATTTTATTTTGCTCAATAAATGCTTTATTTACACATGATGCTGTACATCCTGAGTCAACTAATGCTTTGATCTCAAAGTTTTGTAAGGAATCTTTAGTTTGTACTATGACTCCTAAATCCATTTGCTTTTGTCCCATTGTCCTAACAAGGTGTGACCTGGACTTCATGTGGTTTAAATACCACAGCGCATCTTTTTCCAACATTTGATTCAGTTCATGAATCAACATCTCATCTACTTCTTCCTCTCGGTTTTTCTTTACCCATGTTCTCATATCTTTGATGGCTGTTTCCATCAGTTGGTCCCAAATACACCTTACCATCCATGGAGCTGACCATGTAGTCAGTCTTTGTTTGGCTGCGCTTATTGGTGCGTTTCTTAGACAATGTACAAGTGAACAACATTCATATAAAATCTCAGGTAATTTTACATATGAATCCTCATATTTTACAATGTCCATAACTTGTGAATCGAAATGCTTATTCACAAGTTGGTTTGAAAACCCAACTCCTCCACTACTTCTTTCTTCTCTTCCTCCATCAGATCCCTGACATATTCCCTCACCAAGTTCCATCTCTTCTCCACCTGTTTTCCCTTGTCCTTTGATGGTGCCCTACAGTCCTGCTTCATATGTCCCACCTTGCCACAGTTGTAACAAGTAATTGACGTGCATCGACAGTCCACATCCATTGCATCCAGGTCTTTAGACATTGATGCCATTGCTGGTGAATTTTGATTTGGAACTGGTTGATTTTGTTGCCATGGTTTATTCGTGCTTTGCTGCCATGGTTTATTCTGTCGATTCTGCGTATTCTGCACAGGTTTGCTACCACTTGTTGTGGTTATCATTTTCGGATACAACTGCTGTGCATCCCTCCAACTTTTCTCAATTGCCAGTGCCCAATCGTACCATCGCTGCAGATCTCCTGGTTGTGATCCATCAATACTCCTCGCTCCATCCAACATTCCAATCTCCACCACTCGTCTTCCTAATGCTGGGTTGAGACCTTGATGAAAATGCATAACTAATGCAATTCCATTGTACCCTGTGAGCATTGTGATGCTCCTGAATTTGATAATATAATCCTCGACTTTTCGAGAACCTTGTTTCAGGGTGTTAATTTTACGGGTCATGTTGTCTCGAGTTTCAGTTGTCAGGAAGAAGTCTTTCATTTTCTGTTTCAAATCCTCCCAGTGATCAAATGGTGGTGGATTGTTGAATGGTTCTACCGCCCATGTCCCATCCAGTCTCCTAACTCCTGTTCAGCATTCTCCATAATTCAATGGTCTCCCCAACTCTGCTAACAATGCTATTACATTGGGCATAGCATTTCTTTGTGCTATTTCAGCTTCAAATTCCACCTGCTCTGTTGTTTTCACTGCTGACCAGTTTCCTGCCAGATTATCTGTCCCCTTTCTTACTCGTTGCAACATAATCATCATCCTTTGCTTTGGATTTGTTACTCGGACCAATTCGAAATAATTTTCCATTGTCCTTAACCACGCTGCAATTTCTTTCGGATCTCCCTCATACACTTCTGGCATTTCCATTTTCAAAGTGGGGGCAGGATCACAAGGTGGATGAAGGGCAGTATTAACCTGATTGAGTACATTGGCTAATGCCGCTCCTTGTTCTGTTCATTCTGCGTCTGTGTGAGCATTCCATACTGTAGCATTTGCAGCATGTCCGAATATTCCCACTGCCACAGTGATAAGTCCCACCAATGCTTGTATAAGCGCATCTGTAATGTTGAATCTGACCGAGTAATGCTGTTGGACTGATTTATCTCCTCCATACTCCTCCAAGATTGCCTCTGCATTCCTTCCATATGCATCTCATTCAATGTGGAATTTCGCCTCCCTTCTGTTGAAGGTTACTTTTGCCATGGCATCCAGATCTCTCATATCCTTCTCGTACACAGCGATTTCTCCCCAGGATGGATTAAAAGGCCATGCAAATGCCCACCAGTACTGTTTTTTGAATAACTGAAGATAACAGAGTCCCGGAGTTTCCAGTCCATATCCATTAAACCCTCTTGGTGGCAACACCTTTCTGCTAGCATGTTGCACCTGCTGGTTCCATTTTGTTATGTCAATGTAACTGGGCAGGTGTACTGTTTCCAGCCTCATTCGCATTTCCTCCTTCAACTCTTCGTTAAACCAATTGCCCAATGGTTCTCCAAACCAGTTGGTTGTAAACTGATGTGTGACTCGTCTGCCAGCTCCTTGAAAATGGTTGGATTGTACTGCCTGCGCATATGTCCGCCTAGGATAAACAACCTCCTCGTCATTCTTGGCTGCACCAAGAGTGATCTTCTTCCACCAGTAATCTTTTGCAAATTCATCAACATCTGCCCAGGAGTATGTTGATTCTACTCATACTGCTGTGTTCTCTTCAAGTAGAATTTCGTTGCCTGGGTAGATATGATAAATGCTGTTAAGATCGATGTCCTTGACGTGATCCATTCTAAGTTGACAGTGACAAACAGAGTCTCGGTCTGTTCCCAGTCTACTGGACAAGAGTTCCGACGTCTAGTCTGATGATGATGAAGGTTGAAAGGAGGGTGAGCATGATGATGAGAGAGGAGTGCTCAAGACCATTCAGAATGACAAGGGCAAGATTCGATTAAATTGGAACTAAAGAAAGGATGATACATGAGGGTTTATATACATTTTAGAGAACAATAAAGATGGAAAAGGAAGAGAAGCTGTAACGACCTGAGAAAGGAAATGCCAAGGTAGTTACGAAAAGAGAGGCTGTCCATTGCGCAGTAGATATGAGTAATGAGATAAAAAAAGAAATGTCTGCTACAAGATTACATTGCAATTGTAACATTACCCCCTTCATATGCGAGAAGTCACTGACTTCTACCAGCTAGAGGACATCCAGCCATGGTCTTGCCGTGACTCCAGCCACTTGGCGATGTTATCGATGTCTTTTGCTGCTGTTTCAACCTGCCACTGCAAGGTTTCAATCAACCTTTTTAGTTGCCGCGCTTGTTCGAGTGTGGCATCTCGTTCATCATAGGAGAGGAGGTGGGGGTCAGTATGTAGTGTCAGGGCGGTGTATACATTGAGGGGCTCAGTGAATAGGTTGTACTGGAGGATGAGGAGGGTGAGGGCTTGGCTGATGTTCTCGAGGGCAGTGTTCCGAGGCTGGATGATGACAGGGTGGGTGAGCTGGGCAATGGGGGTGGTGAGTTCGGTGGGGTGGACATGGAGGTCCTCGTCCTTGGTGATGATGGTGGTGGCAGTGGTCATGAAGACCTCGAGGGGACGGTCCTCATCGTAGGTGGCGAGGGACAGGTTAACGTGCCAGTGGGCACTGGCGAGGAAGATGATGGTGAGGACATAGAGGATGGCGACAAAAGACAACATTTTCGATGTAATGGATTTGTTAGGGCTGTACTGAGATTGGGTATCGTTTTTATAGTATTGACTCAGGTCTTGGTGTCAGACACTGGGAATTCGATTTTACATGAATAGGAAATCTTCCCATGGATCAGGATCTGATCTGTCGCTTATCGCTGCTTCCTCTAGTTCTTTATTGAGGGTATAGATTAATTCCGTGTCTAGAAGCCTTGATCTGAGGGTTTCCTGATGTGTGGGAATCAATGGGTTCCTGAAGACGACCTTTTGAGGAAATAGGTAATAGAGGTACCTGCATCATCCTTACTTCTTGCAAAGTCTCAATAACTTAACCAGTTATCAACAGTAATAGCGGCGTTCAATATTCGCCAGATCTCATCATGTTTCTGGTTTCAAACCAGGGTCAACCAGACGGGTGGAGTGTTTAGTTGATGGCGTTTCTTAGGGCATGTGGATATTTGGGGTCCGTGTTTGATACAAACAATACGATGAATTGACGGTCACGGTTCTCCTCACACACTAACTATTCATTGTGATCACAAAAATTTGTCATACTATCAAACCGCCCAAAGACTCACCCCTCGACAAGCATGATGGTCATCGTTCTTATCAGAATTCGACCTGAGGATTGAGCATGTACCTGGGACAAAAATGTTCAAGGCCGATGCACTCTCTCACAGACCCGATCACATGGGAAATTCAGAACAACAAGATGACATAGTGGTCCTCCCTGCAGAGCGGTTCATTAGGCTCATTAATGACAATTTAGCCAATGACATTAAGAAAGTGATGGCAACCAACGATTTCTGTCATATTTTGGTCGAAGTAACTCAAACGCATCATGCTCCACTGATAAAATCCAAACTACAAGATTGGACACATGTTGATGGCATTATCTACTATCAAGGGAAGACCTATATACCTGATCAGGCGAATCTTCGCACATCACTAATTAAAGACACCCATGAAACACCTTCATCTGGACATCCTGGTCGATTTAAGACATTAGAACTGTTAAAGCGTGACTACTGGTGGCCAGGAATGGCTAGACAAACTAGACAATGGGTCGAAGGCTGCGCCCTATGTCAACAAATGAAAGTCAATACTCACCCAAACACTCCAGCATTATACCCAATTCCATCCAAATCTACTCACCCTTTCCAACAGGTTACACTTGACTTCATTACCAATCTACCCATCTCAGAAGGCTTTGACTCTATCCTGGTCATGGTGGACCATGGTCTTATGAAGGGGGTAACTTTCACACCCTGTAAGAAAACTATCAGACGCCCTTGGAACAGCAGACATCTATATTTCTGAAATCTTTAAATGATTTGGACTTCCTGACATCCTCATCTCTGACCGAGGCCCCCAATTTGCAGCAAAGGTATTCCAAGAAATTCGCAAGGCATTGAGAATCGATCATAGGATGAGCACAGCATATCACCCTCAAACTGATGGTGAAACAGAGCAAGTCAATCAGGAGCTTGAGATATATCTCGGATGTTCTGTACAAACGAACCCCACAAATGGAAATCATTCCTTCCTATTGCAGAATTTGCACACAATAACCAATATCATGACACTGTGAAGGCATCCCCATTTTGACTAATGTATGGAACAGATCCAATTGCTATTCCAACAGCCTCAGTCAGAATGAATACGCCTGCTGCTGAGAATTGCCTACAACTGCTACAAAAGGCAAGACAAGAAGCACTAGCAGCACATGAACTAGCTTGACAAATGGTCACTGCTCGAAACAGAGACAAATCAATTAAACTTGAAAAAGGCAACAAAGTCCGGCTTGACAACAGGAACCTGCACATTCCATATGAATCAAAGAAACTAGCACCGAAACGAGAAGGACCCTTTGTAATTGAACAAGTCATGGGACCAGTGACATACAAACTGAAACTCCCGAAACAGTGGTGAATTCACCCCGTGTTTCATGCCTCACTTCTCATGCCCTACAAGGAAACGGATATACATGGACCAAACTATGTGAAACCACCTCCTGATGTCATAAACGGACAAGAAGAATTTGAAGTTGAAGCAATTCTCACACACCGACAATGTGGTGCAGGGTACCATTACCTAGTGAAATGGAAGGGGTATGGACCAAATGACAACTCGTGGGAACCCGAGCGCAACCTAAGTAATGCTGCAGAAATCCTTCAACAATATAAGAAGAGAAGACGGTTGTAGAAACACCTTCATGACATGATATTTCAACCACACATACTTGAAGCAAACCCATCTCATAAACAAATGACATGCCGCCCCCCACTCTCACTATGCTATCAACCAAAAGAACTGTGGGAATCTGCATCATGTATTTTTCCTGGACCCACATTCTCATCATTCCCTTTCGAAGAGATGTTCTCTCCTACTAGACA